>PVLA01003103.1:0-133610 GCA_004027455.1 Hydrochoerus hydrochaeris
TTCTCCTTTCTCCTCTCCTCTCTTTTGATTTATTATACAATCTGACCTTGAACTCTTGGAATCAAGTGATCCTCCTGTCTAAGTCTCAGCCCAGTGCCAGTACTACAGAGCTTGGCCACTCTGCCTGACATTAGACACGCACTTTACCTTGTTGAATGACATTTAAATTATTGCTAAGAATGTAAATGTCAGCTGGCCCAACATATTACAGACACACAGAGAGAGAGACAGAGACAGAGACAGACAGGGAAAGAGAGACTTACATGCCTACTTTATATATGGGAAATAATTATGAAATATGTTTTGATCCACTTCAGTAGATACATGGTGGTTGGAATTACCACCATGTAAATGTTTGGTCCTGTTACAAGTCTACATTCTGGATATACAGAAATGAAGGAAGAGACAATAATCCTTTTCTTCAGGTTAGACATTTTCTCATGAATGACAAAATAAATGAAATAATTATGTAAACTTTATATTAAGAGACAATAAATGATATGGAGAGAAAAATAAAACCAAAAAATAGGATAACAAAATCTTAGAATCTGGAAAATGAATCTTTGAATAACCAAGGAAGGCCTCAGTGAGGAATGAACTATCACAGAAATCAGAACCCTGCAGTGGAGAGTGAGATTTCCTTTCCCACAAGGTCACTAGAGCCTTGAGTGTGAGATGAGTCCACAGTCCCCCCTTCTGCTTTGTTGAGGTGCAGTGCAGATCAGTGTGAAGGGACAAGAACTTGGAAATCTAAACTTCACAGGTCCAAGTAATTTACTTGATCTACTCCTTTTGATTCCACATAATTTTGACTCTAACAACTTGTTCATTGAGCTACTAAATATTTATTGACTTAGTACCATGCCCAGTGAATATTTTAAGAACTATGTAGCTAACCAAACCAGAACTAATGAGAGGAGGTTAAATAGTTAATGCCATCCTGTAATTCATAGGTGTATTAAGTTTTGTTTCTGAAGTCATATTGCCTTCTGGCTCAAGCATGCTGTCACAACATTTGTTCTTAAATTCCAGAATTCAGTGTGTTTATACTGTAATTACTTGACCTACTGTATGCTAACACTGAAAAATAATATGAACATTTGAATAAGTTTTTATCATACTCTATCCCTGAGGTCAGAGATTCCATAAAGAATTATCTCTGTACTATTATTCTGTTTGGAAATAATGTCAACCTGGTGAAAATACACTTTTGTGTATGATAGGGCCACAAGGGTGTTAATGTCAGGATTTTTCTATGAGCATGAATTACTGTGACTGTGCTCAGTTTTTCCTATTTAAGTTCTGTATCCATGGTGTGTGTGGGAATTTTTGTTCCATTCAAGTAATAATGTTTTATTGATTAGTGTAGTTAAGATGGAAGGAAAAATATTTTCCAATATGTGGTTCTTGGAGTTAAATTCAGCACTACTGCTAATTAATTGGTCATTGTGAATGGTTCTAATAGTCTCCAGGAATATTCGATCTGCACATTACTAAGTGTATACATTTCACAGTATCTCCCAGGACGACCTCCCTGTGTAACAAAACTGTAACATTTCAACTTTAGCAGTACACTCACAACAATCATTGCACTTTCTTAGGTTCTTCTAAAATATTCTAATATATGTATATCACAATGAAGTCAGAAATGTACAAGAAATTTCCAAATCTATGTAAATAATAAAAAGCCCCTTTAGGATCAAAAATATTTTAAAACAATACATAACAAAGCCATCAAAAGTGAAATTACATAGTCATGTGGATCATACTTCTCCCTTTTTACATTTGTGAACTTAACACAGTTGAGATCAAAATAATCTTATTCTTAAATATGTTTAAGGAGGGAGGTGGTATATACTTAACATTCCAGTGAAGCTTTACTTACTTATTGCTTCTTTTGACAATTAAATCCATTTCTCCTAAAGTAGACAGCCACACAGAACTGAACTTTCAAAGAAATCTGCAGGTTCTACGAATCTTCAGAAGCTGTGTGAGGTTGTGTGGCACTGAGCCTGCTGCAATCAATATATGACACACGTTTTTAGTTATCATTTTGAGACAACAAACCCAAATCCACATCATGAGGATATCCAGCAGAAGAGGAAAAGACAAAACATGAAATTCTCATTCCTCTGTTATGAATACATGCACTGTCTACTGTTTTGTGTTAAGTGTAATGAGGATTTGGACTATGAGGTTGGTTTATAGGAATAGATGTTTGAGTAGTATAGAAAAAAGCAGAATCAGAAAAGCACAAGAGGATTCCTGTTATCAAGTAAAAACTGGTGGTAAATTGGACCTTGAAAAAAAAAATAAGACATTTTGTCAAACAAAATAAAATGGTTTTTGGCCTCTTGGACTTCCCGATGGCTAACCAGGTTTGTTGATATTTCCATTTCAACATTTCCTCATTTTGCTGTTTTTTTCGGTGAAGAGAATTGACATGCTACTAGGGGCCATCTACTCTACCCCTTATTCAAGAAATGAAATCTAGCATTCAGTGCACAACCACAGAATAAATTCATATTCTAGGTATTTCACAGTTCAACTTCATAAAGAATAGCATTATCCTGATACCAAAGCCAGATAAATATAAATAAGAACAACACAAAAAAAGCTAGAGTGCAACATCCTTGATGATTTCATTACCAATATTGATAAAAATTTTAATCATATGGCAATGTATCATTTAGTCACTGTGAGAATGTAATAGCCTTGTTTTCCAGAGGGAAATTTTCCCTGAGTGAGAACTGTAGTTTATATTCTACTTTTGCCAGATTCTCTTGTAAATGAGCAGCTTGCAAAAAACAGAAATCCTTTCCAAGAGATCTTCCTCAGTGAAAGCTATTGTGAGTTTCTAAATCCTATAATGGACCCATCTGACTACTCATGAATGGAAATAGTATTTTGATGGGAATCAGGTATTAGGTGGCTAAGAATTTTTATGCACCTGTTGTTAACATGCTCTCATTTTATTGAGTATGACCAGGCTTTAGACATAGCAGAGACACAAGATTGAAAAATAGTTATTTATGAAATGAAGTATTGAATAAAGATTTCCACCAATCATGCTCACCTGATTCAAGTGTTATGTGAAATAGAAATGACTTCTGTGATAGCAAATACTGAAATTTGGGTATATACGTTACAGCCAATATTTGCCTAATACAATCTACTAATCATTTACACTCTACATCAAGATAAAGGGCTCTAAAAACTCAATCACAGAAGCAGAGTATCACAACAGACATTAGCACAGAGGCAGAAATAAACAGCCCTAGAATGACCTTGCTGGTTATGTGTGCCTCAGGAAAAGGCACTGGTACAAGACGACAGTGTATAGCATAAAGAGAAAGAAAGACATGGCAAGGAGCTATAAGAATACTCCTGAAGTTGTGCTGGTATATTTTTAGAGTTACTTAAAATTATCTGAGCAAAAGGAATGAAGATTTGAGAATGAGGTTAACTGAAAATCCAAATCCAAAGCACAGTGATGAATATATTATATTTCCATTATTTCAAAATAGTATGAGTTTTGCAGAAGGTACATCTACAATTTGTATTAATATTCAAAACTTTTACAATTTTTCACAATTTTTCTGAAAGTGGAATATATAACAATGAAAGGTAGGGTTAATTAATGAATCTAAGGCACAACAGAGAGAGTGGGGTATTAGAGATAATAGCTAATTTTCCATATCTGCCATAACTTTCCATATCTTTGTAGCAAAATGCTTAACTGACCATCAGTTATAAGCCTTCAAGAAAGAGACAAATTTATTGATATCTCTGAGTACCTTCTTCTACAACAATTTGCAATGAAATTTGAAGTCTTAACAATCAGAACTTGATAATAATATGCAGTTGTAGAATTCTTCTGATTGTGAAATTAATACCCCCATCCCAGCCCCCTTAGGACACTGGACTACGCTCCAGAGGTTCCACAGGCTTGAATGGACTGTGCCCAGCAACCTTCATTCAACCAGGAAAGCCAGGGTCCCCAACAGAGGAGCCAGGCCTGTGCCAGTGCCGCCATCACAAGGTAAGTGGCAGTTCACCAGCACAGACCCAGGACAAGTTTGGGACCATCAATCCTGGTGGCTAGGTGCACTAGGACACGGAAATAGGCTCCAAAGGTTCCATGCGTTTGAGTGGACCATGCCCAGCAACCTTCATTGAACCAAATGAACCAGGCCTACCGAAAGGGGAGCTAGGCTGCGGCCACCTCCACAAGATGAGTTTCAGCTCACCAGCATAAGCCCTGGAAAAGTTTGTGACCATTGATCCCAGCAGCTGGGTGCTGCTCAGCCCCCTAGGACATTGGACTATGCCCCAGACATTCCATGGCTTGAGTAGACCACACCCAGTGACCTTCTTTTATCCAGAGAAACAGGCCCATAGCACAAGGGGGGCAAAAGCCACTTGAGTCCCAGTAGTGGAGGTCACAGGAGGGGATTTCCAACATAGCCATGGAAAACTTTGGAATATCACTGGAAACACAGAAATATAGGAAAATGACAAAACAAAAGACCAAAATGCAATCTCAAACCTCCAGCCCATCCCAACAAAGCCTAGGGGCCATGTACATAGAAGAAGATACTAGCCATACACCTGAAATGCCAGAAATGATATCAACTGAAATAAAGAAGCAAGTACAGGGAAGCTATGAGGGAAGTCAAACAGAAATAATCTCCCAGATAAAAGAAGAAATGATAAAAGCAGTGAAAGAAATACTGAATGCATCAAAAAAAAGACACAGCTGAAAAATTAGAGGAAGAGAGCAAAATGATAGAATCCCTGAATGAACAGTTTAAGACACAAATAGAATACATGAAGCAGATTCAAAGAGATATACAGGAAATCAAAAATTCTATTGAAAGTTGTAAAAACTGCCTCAACAAAACTGAAAATAGAATCCCAGACATTGAAGATAAGATTTCAGCTAGTAAACAGAAAAGGAAAAATCTTCTAAAAAAAAAAAGAAGAAATCAAAAAATAACAATTTAACAGCAGAGAGATGATGTAAAGAAAAACAACATAAGCTTAATAGGGATAAATGAAAAAGAAGGGGAAAACACAAATGATATCAAGAGGCTATTTACAGATGTAATAGCTGAAAACTTCCCAAACATGAGTATGGAAACTGACATACAGATTAGTGAAGCATATAGAACTCCAGATAGCCATAACCAAAACAAAACTATACCCAGACATATAATAATCACCATCTCAGAAATCCAACATAAGAACAGAATATTAAAAGCTGTTAGAGAGAAAAGACAGGTCACCTATGAAGAAAAACCAATCAGAATCACAGCAGTCTTCACAACACAGACAATGACATCGAGAAGAGCATGGAGTGAAGTGTTTCAGATCCTAAAGGAAAACAACATCCAACCCAGACTGATGTACCCTGTAAACTGTCCTTCAAAATGGATGGAGAAATAAGATACTTCCATGACAAAGAACAGCTGAAGAACTTCATAATCACCAAACCAACCCTACAAAGAATACTGAAAGACATTCTAGATACACATAGGAAAAAACCACTAATCAAGACAGACAATTAAACAGAATGGAAAGTTAAGATACAACATCAGAAAGAAAACATGTCAACAATAAACCAACATAAGACAGTTATAACCATTAATATAAAAGGCCTCAATTCACCAATTAAAAGAAACAGACTGGCAGAATGGATCAAGAAACAATGTCCATCCATATGCTGTCTACAAGAAAGCCATCTAATCCAAAAGGAAACTCAAAGACTGAAAGCAAAAGGATGGAAAACAATATTCTATGCAACAGGAACTCAAAAAAAAAGTGGGGGTAGCTATTCTGTTTGCAGACCATGTAAACTTCAAACCAAGAATGGTTCAAAGTGATAAAGAAGGTCACTACATACTAGTCAAGGGAAAACTGCAAGAGGAAGAGATAACAATCTTAAATATATATGCACCAAATTCCAGAGCATCCAGCTACATAAAGCAAGTATTAACAGAAATGTAAAAAAAAAAAACAAATAGGCAATAACACAACTATAACAGGAGACCTTAACACACCATTGACACAAAGGGATAGATCAATTACACAGAAAATCAGAAAAGAAATAACAAAACTGAATCATACCTGTGAACAAATGGATTTGATAGATTTATACAGAGTGTTCCATCCAACACCATCAGAATATACATTCTTCTCAGCAGTACATGGGACATTCTCTAAAATAAACCATATACTAACCCACAGAACATATTTAAGAAAATGCAAATGAATTGAAATTATCCCATGCATGTTATCAGATCATAGCTCCATGAAACTAGAAATTAATGATAAAAGCAAATGCAAAAACCTCACAAACACATGGAAATTGAATAATACACTCTTGAGCAATCAGTGGGTCACAGCAGAAATTAAAGAAGGAATTAAACAATATCTACAAGCAAACAAAAATACAAATACAACTTACTGGAACCTGTGAGATGCAATGAAAGTGGTTCTCAGAAGAAATTTTTTTGCACTGAGTTCCCACATTAGGAAAACAGAATGAACACAAATAAGCAACCTGATATTACACCTCAAACAGCTAGAAACAGAAGAGCAAGCCAAGCCCAAAGCCAAAAGAAGGGAGGAAATTATAAAGATCAGAGCAGAAATCAATGCAATAGAGACTAAGGAAACAATTCAAAGAATCAATGAATCAAAGAGCTGGTTCAGTGAAAGAATAAATAAAAGCCCCTAGCCAACCTAATTAAAAAAGGAAAGACAAAACTCAAATTCACACAATACAGAATGAAAAAGATGAAATCACTACCGACCCTGTGGAAATACAGAATATCATCAACAACTATTTCAAAAACCTCTACTCTCATAGGTTCAGTAACCCAGAAGAAGTGAACAGATTCCTAGAAACATATGAGCCACCAAAGCTGGATCAAGAAGATATAAAACTGCTGAATAACCCAATTTCTATTAATGAAATTGAAAATGTAATCAAGTCCCTACCAACAAAGAAGAGCCCAGGCCCAGACAGATTCACTGCAGAATTCTAATACAAAGAATACTTAATTCCGACACTGCTCAAACCCTTCAATGAAATTGAAAGAGAATCAATTCTCCATGTCATTTCTGGAAGCAAATATTACTCTAGTACCAAAACCTGAGAAAGACCAAGCTAAAAAGAGAGAACTGCAAACACAGATGCAAAAATTCTCAATAAAATACTGGAAAAGAGGATGCCACAAATCATCAAGAAGATTATACACCATGACCAAGTGGGATTTATCCCAGACATGTAGGGAAGTTTCAACATACATAAATCAATAAATGTAATCCACCATATCAATAGAGCCAAAAGCAAGAATCACATGATCATTTCTATAGATGAAGAAAAAGCTTTTGATAAGATCCAACACCCATTCATGATATGAAACTTACAGAGAATTGGAATAGATGGTCTTTACCTCAATATGATAAAGGCCATCTATGACAAATCAACAGCTAGTGTCATATTAAATGGCCAAAAACAGAAAGCCTTTACCTTGAAATCAGGCACAAGATAAGGACATCCCTTATCACTGCTCCTATTCAAGATACCACTGGAAATACTAGCCAGAGTAATTAAACAAGAGAGAGAAATAAAAGGAAAAAAGATAGGAAAAGAAGAAGTTAAATTATCATTATTTGCAGATGACATGATACTCTACAGAGAAGACCCCCAAAACTTCATTGAAAGGCTCCTAGATATAATAAATTCAGCAATGTAGCTGGATACAAAGTCAATACTCAAAAATTAATAGCATTCTTATACACTAAAAACAAAATCACTGAGTGAGAAATAAGAGAAGCCACATCCTTCACACTAGCATCCAAAAAATGAAATACTTAGATATATAATCTAACAAAAGTTGTAAAAGAGTTGTACAGGGAAAATTATAATACCCTGAAAAAAGTAATCAAAGTGGATCTCAGAAAATGGAAAGACATCCTTTGTTCATGGATAAGAAGAATAAATATTGTGAAAATAGCCATTCTTCCAAAATTGTTATACAGATTCAATGCAATCCCAATGAAAATACCACTAACATACCTCATAGATATAGAGAAATCACTCCTAAAATTCATCTAGAACCAGAAGAGACCTAGAATAGCAAATGCAATTCTAAGCAGCAGAGCTAAGGCAGGAGGCATCACAATCCCTGACTTGAAGTTATACTACAAAGCTACTGTAAGAAAATCAACATGGTATTGGAATAAAAAGACCTGAAGATCAATGGAATAGACTAGAAGATACAACTACAAACACTCTTAGCCACCTTATCTTTGAAAAAGGGGCCAAGCATATTCACAGGAAGAATGATAGTCACTTTAATAAATGGTGCTGAAAAACTGGCTATCCATATGCCGAAAACTAAAATTAGACCCATTCCTATCACCATTTACTAAACTAAAACCTAAATGGATCAAAGATCTAAATGCTAAAACAGAAACTCTAAATATGTTGGAATGCAAAGTAGGTAAAAATCTTGAAGACATAGGGCTTGGTAGAGAATTCATGAACAAGAATCAAACTGCACAAGAAATGCTTCCCAGAATCAATAACTGGGATCACGTCTTATTAAAGAGTTTTTGCATGTCCAAGAAATCTCAAGCAGAGTGAAAAGAAAATTCACAAACTGGGAAAAAAGATTAGTGAACTGTCCCTCAGACAAAGGACTTCTATCTAGAACTTATAAAGAATTTAAAAAATCAGACCCCTCAAATTCAAAGACCCAGTCCAAAAATGGGCATCCCAGATGAACACACAGTTTTCAGATGAAGAAATATCAATGGCAAATAAATATATGAAAAAATGTTCATCATTATTGGTCATTAGAGAAATGCAAATTAAAACCACAGAGATTCCATCTCACTCCAGAAAGAATGGCCAGGATCAACAAAACTACCAACAACAAATGCTGGAGAGGCTGTAGGGAAAAAGGAACTCTTCTGCACTGTTGGTTGGGGTGTAGACAGTGCAACCACTGTGGAGGTCAATCTGGAGATTCCTCAAAAAGCTGGGGTTGGAGGTCCCATTTAACCCAACTATTCCACTCTTAAGCATATTCCCAGAAGAACTGAAAACATCTTACCACAGTGAAATATGAGCACCCATGTTTATAGCAGCACAATTTGTAATAGCCAGATCTTGGAAACAACCTAAGTGCCCATCAACTGAGGAATGGATACAAAAATTGTGGTACTTTTATACAATGGAGTACTACTCAGCAATAAAAATGATCACATTGAGATATTTATAAATAAATGCATGCAACTTGAATCCATACTTACAAGTGAAATAAATCAAACTCACATGTGTAAATACCATATAGTCTCCCTAGTGTAAGAAATGGTAAGAATACAGAAGATTTTATGGTAATCATGGTTAAACAGTATATTGTTTTGAAGTCTTATGTTTTCATTCATTGGTTGCAATTGTTTTATTCTATTTTGTTTGATCTTAATATATGTGATGGTATGAATATTTACTTTGAAGGAAAGACAATATGACAGCCATTGTTGATTTAATATCATCTTGCTCTGAAGTCCTACCATGCTTTTGTTTCTTCTATTACCATTGGTTCTATCATGTTGTGTCTTATTGGATTTTAATATGTATGATAGTATACACAAAATTTTTATAGAAAATGAGATAATATAGTTGCCATTGTTCATCTTCGGTTATTTGGTTCAGAATGCCTTGCAATACTTTCATCATTTTGAGTTGTTTTATTCTATTTTGTTCTGTTTGACATTATTCTGTGGAAAGCTAAGCTCAACTATTTCAAAGAGACAGACCTTATGATAGCTATTAATATCCAATTGTCTTGTTCTGAATTGCTGTGTTGCTTACATTGTTCTGTTCTGATCAGCTTAGATCTGTACTCTTTTGTTTTATTCTCTTTAAAATAAAAAATACTGTAGTAAATATACACAGCAAAATAAACTGAAAGAAATAATTACCACATAGATGGTAATTATTTAATGTTCATCCATTGCTTTTGGCAGTCAAACCTCTTGTATATACCTGCTGAAAAGCATTATCAATCATGATTCATAGATAATATACAATGATTTCTTGTTCCATTTTATATAATATGCTCAAATAACTATCTCCAAATCTTGTATTTTTACCACCCAACTAATGGAACTCCATCTGGAAATCAACCTTTTATTACATTATCCTTGTAATGAAGATCAATTGAGGAAGTTATTGAGTTACAGAGATAGTGGAAATAGCATTCATATCAATATATTCATTGAACAAACAATAAATATGAGTCTAACAAGTATAGGGAAAAGATGGAATCTGTGAAATATGTTACACTAGAAGCAGAGTCTCTAGTTAAGTTACCTATCCTCCTCTGTGTTTTTAAGCACAAGATGAGCACCCATGTGTGAGCAGTTTTTTAGTCTTGATGTCTAGGTCATAGTGGTAACAGAAAAGAGGTAGAAACTAGGTTGAAAATGTCTGTTTAGTGGACAGAAAGCTTTTATCAAAACTAGGAGAAAAACTTCAGTGAAAGTCCCAGTTGAATAGAGTCATGGAATTTATTTTTTTTCTTTCATATGGAATCACACATTAATAATTCATTCATGATTAGAAGCTTAACATCCTTTGTTCATATGTCACATCTTATTACCTAAGGCTATAGATAATTTCAACATTAATAAGCATAAACAACTTTCTTGGCTTTTAAACATAAGGTTTAATTTTTAGACACCAGAGCCAATATGCACTGGTACCCTACAATATTGTGCATAGCCAACTCTCTTCCATATTTCCTCAATAAAACATTGCTAATCACAGTTTAGAGATAATGCACAATAATTTTGCATTAGTATATGCAACATATCTTCTATATGTAATTGAAATACAACTCTATCATGTGCTCTTAGTCTGCCAAGTTCAGCAATTGTAAATCATTGATTTTCTTTGTGACTCCAATGCCACCTATTAGTGCTTAAAATTGCACAAATCACTGGTGTAAAGATGATTAAAATTCTTGTAATTATGCAATGTAAGTCTTTGAAATTTATTTTTAAAAACTCCACTTTTTCTTCATTTAATGATGAAAAAATTATAGCTTAGCAAACAAAGTTTCTCTCCTAATATCATGTAGCTTTTTGCTAAGACATGGAAACCAACAAAGAGCATTTGGAGCATATTTTTGAGTTACTTCCAAATTATCTGTACATTATTTTTTCTCCATTAGAATAGTGGACAGGAAAAACATTGCACTTTAGCACAAATTTATTTTAAATAACCTATAATGTCCCTGAGATTTCCTGCCCCAATACTAATTAACTTTCCAAAATTTTGTAACTGTATCCTTACCTATGTTTCAAAAACATAGGGCAAACATAGGCATAACTTACAATTTAACAGTCAGTTCAAAATACAGAAAATGATGATGAATAAATTTTGATGTTTTAATTCAGGAGTAATTACACATGACTCACCATGTTTACTTGTAATTTCTAGGAAATATTCATATAGATGTAATTTTCTCTCATCACAAATGTGAAAGCACTGATCTGTTAGTAAGATAAAGGGTACGGTTCATTGATAAAACATAAAGCAAACTTTCAGTTTTGTATGCATGACATAATTACTAATAATTTGGATTATTTTTACCATCAACTCTTCCACAAACAAAAGCACTGTGGTTGACTTCATCAAATAAATAATAAGAAGTTAACATTTATAGTTTTCTAGATTAGCAAAGATAGATACACTTTAATTCAGACTCACATACCCAATGAGAAACTAATGTTTGTACTCACTCTTGATAAGTCAAAATATCTCTACTCTTCCTTCTATAGAATTAATTTTGTCTGCACTCTTGAAAGTAAGTCCAATGTTCATGCTTGTATCTCAAAAAATATGACTTTCCTGATGTTAGTGGTACAAAAGAAAGAACTCAAGACCACCAAGAAGATGTATAATATCCATCATGAAAAACTTCAGTGTCTGAGGACACTGAAATTTTGTAAAAGTGTTGTAGTGAATGAGATTTCCTGCTAGAGGAACAGCATGGAATTAATGGTGAAAATGTGACAGAAAAAGACTCCATTTGTAGGAGAAGAAAAATCAGGGGTAGCATACAGGACTTGATTGAATTAGACTTTTGGAACCCACCCACATTATGAGTGGTAAAACAGGCAATGAGAAGCAGAATGGAGGAGCCAACTACAGATCAGAAGAAGCCCTTATGTGAGAAGTACCTTTTATCTGTAGATATAAAAAAGGTACCAACAGTCCAACTTCCTGAAGCAAGATTCAAACAATAGTACCAGAGTCTTATTTGTAGTTATTCGTATTTTCCACTCGCATTTTACTAAGTAATTCTCAAACTTAACCATGGACAAGAACCACTTAGCTAATCCACAGAAACTCAGATTATTGGGCCCTGCTTCCTGACTTCACAATTTATTAGGCCTTCTACAGAACAAAGAGTAATCTGATGCTGCTGAAGCTGGTGGGCTGGAGGCCATGTTTCAAGAACCACTGGTTTAATCTGTTCCTTATATGAAGACTGACTGGTGAACATGAATGTGTGATTTGTCTGAAGTGTCTTGTTAAACAGAAACTTTTAAAACTACTTCAAAATTTTTTCAAGGCACTTTGACTCTTTAGTTTCTCTCTTTTTATGCCTTCACAATTCACTCTACTTCTGTTGTCATTCTTCCTCATGTCAGTGTCACATTTTTCAAATGATTTACATTAGACAGATCACTCACAATCACACAGTAGTTTCTCCCACCTTCAAACATATTCTTTTACAAAATAAGTGAGTTCCACAGAAATGAAATGACTTGCTCTAGGTAGCTGCAGTGTTACACAAAGACAGAAATAGTAGTCTGGTAGAATTCCTTGTGCTTAAATCTGCAAATTTTCCTCTTTGACTCAGTCTCTAACCTTTTTTTCCATCTCTTTTCTTGACTGTCTCCTTGTTTTTCACTTTATTGAATACTTTTTACTTTCCTGTCACTTAAATTTACCAAATTTATCACCTGTAGAAATAGTAGATCAATGGAATGAAAAGAAGAGTAACAAATCTTATACACATTGGTAAAGACTCAGAAAAATTCATTTTTACCTTGCTGTGAATACTTTTTACTTTCCTGTCACTTAAATTTACCAAATTTATCACCTGTAGAAATAGTAGATCAATGGAATGAAAAGAAGAGTAACAAATCTTATACACATTGGTAAAGACTCAGAAAAATTCATTTTTACCTTTCTGTGTCTTCTGCCTTGCTATGGTTTGTGTTCAGATGAGCCCTGTCCCCATGACTCATGCAATCATGAATGTAGCTGAATCAAGTTTGCTTCATTGTTCTCTTGCACAGAGATTGGTGGTTTCAGTGTGACACTAGTCCAGGGGTGGAGCTGACTATAGTGTAATGACATGAAGGGGACATCCATTCCTCTCTTTTGCCTTTTTCTCACTTGCTGTTTGCAGTGGCCGTGAACAGCTTCCCATTAGACTTGCCGTCCTTCCTTGGAGCCAACTGAGTATGGACTGAAATCTCCAAACAGTAAGAAATAAACTTATCTCTTTAATTTTGGTCATGAGGTATTCTGTAAAATCAATTTTGAAAGATGTAAATTTGATTTTTTTATAAAGTTTGACCATGAAAGTTCTAGAGTATGAACATTTTCTGTGGTTGGGCACTAAACTCAAGATTTCCCTACTTGCATAAAGTGTATTATGAAGGGTACACAGCAACTTGTCAGTTTCCTTCACTCCAGAAAACAACAAAATGAGGAAATGATGAAACATAAATATCAGCACAAGAGGTTAGCTATGAGGAGAAAAACAAGAGACCAAAAGCAGTATTTAATTTATTTGGCAAAATGTCTCAATTTCTTTAAGGTGCAACTCATCTCCAATTTTTCCTTGATAATATAAATCCTCTTGTCCTTGACCAATTCTGCTTTAATCTATACTACTAATACATCTGTTCACCTAAAGGAGGCTCAGACTTCAAATCTTTATTACACTTAGCACATAGCTGTACAAGAAATTGTGTGTATTCATGACTCAGAAATGAGAATTTCATGTTTTGTCTTCTCACCTTCTCCTCCATTTGGATCTTTTGCACATTTTCATGTTGTGGATTGTACCTCTTTTCTCAAGGTTTTTAACCAGTTTATCTCACATATTGGTCTCAGCTGGCTCAGCTCCACTCAAACTAACACATCTACTGAAGCCTTAGAGAACACACAGGACCTTTAATTGTACTGTGCTGATCTGCTTGTAAAGTTCATTCCTGCATGGCTATCTACTTTAGAAGAAATGGATTTAAATGTCAGAAGAAGCAATTAGAGAGTAGGGCTTCTCTGGAATATTAAATATATGCCATCTCCTCCATAAAGATATTTAAGGATAAGATTTTTCTGACCTCACTTGTGTTAAGTTCACAAATGTAGAAAGGGAGAAGTATGATCCACATGACTCCTTAATCCACACCTTTGATGATTCAGAGATCCCATGTTTTAGAAACTACTTTTGATCATAAGGGTCTTTTTTGTTATTTCCATAGATTGAGAAATTTCTTATACATTTCTGATTTCATTGTACTATAGACATATTAGAATATTTTATAACTATCTAAGTAAGTTGCTATGATTGTTATAAGTGTCCTCCAAAAACTTTTATTTTTAAGTTTGGGTCCCAAGGGGGGAAGTATGATTAAGCGCTGAGGACTTGTGACAGCTGAGGCCTAGTGCAGGTACATAGGTGTTTGTGACTGAGCCTCCCAGCCTCTCTCTGCTTTCTGGTTTCTGTCATGCAGTGTCATCCTCATCAGAGATCTAAATAACAAGCCTGGCTGAAGTTCTACTTGGGGCTTCAGACTCATGAGAAAAAATAGGCATCTCTTTAGTCTGTGTGTGGCCTTTATCAGGGATTTTGTTATAGAGATGGTGATATAAGCAATATGTATGTGTTAGCAAATAGCATTTGACTAGTAAAAATCCAGAAACTATCTTGTGAATTAATGGTGTGAATCAATACATAATTATAATTTTTAGTCAAAATTTTGCTGATCATCAATCAGTGATTATCAATGTTAATAATTTTCAATTTATAATTAGCTATATATTGATAATCAAATATTCACTTTTCAAAATACATGTGTACGTTCTTCATTTTATCTTTTGTACTAATGAACATTACTTTTACAAATCAGTGGATTACACTGTGTCATTTCCCTGTGTGTACACACTGTGCACCAATTGTATCCATCCACCTTTCTTCAGCCTCACTCTTTCCTCACCTGGTATTCTTCAGAGACCCATCCTACTCCTTACTCTTCTGATTTCTCTGTTCTGGAATTATTTTTTAAAAATTTTACATTACTAAACAAATTAGTGAAAATAAAATTTTAAATTATCTCTCCTCTAAATTGTTTCCTTTCTAATGTAAAACCAGAATCTAACAGATAACATTTTCCTTAAAGACATTTTAAGATGTCTTCTAAGGCAAGTTGACTGGCATCAAACTCTTACCACATGCATTTGCCATTTGCCTGATACAAACTTTAAAGCAGACCAGAGCAGAAATTAAAGCAATTAAAACTAAGAAAACAATACAAAGAATAAATGAATCGAAGAGTTGGTTCTTTGAGAAAATAAACAAGGTTGATAAATCCCTAGCCCACCATATGAAAAAAAAGAAAAGAAAAAAACTAAAATGAATGCAGTGAGGAATGAAAAGTGTGGAAATTCATACTATCAGTATGTACTTTAAAAATTCTAATTCACATAAGTTATAAAACACAAAAGAAAGGGACAGATTCCTAGAAATATATGAATTCCAAAGCTGAGTAAAGAAAAAACAAAAATACCAAATAACCAATAATACAAAAATATTGAATAACCAGTTAATGAAATTGAAAATGTAATTACAATTTTACTGATAATGAAAAGCCCACAACCTGATGGATTGACAATTGAATTATATAAGAAAGTTTTAACATTTTAACATCAATGTTCTTCAAACTTTTTAATGAAATTGAAAAAGAAGCAATTCTGTGTAACACATTCCAGAAGGCCCATATTCACATGATAACAAACCAGAGGCCCAATCAAAAAGAGGACTACAGACCAATATATCTTATGAACATAGATTTTAAAATCCTCAGTGAAACACTAGCAAAGGAAATCCAGAAAATCATCAAGAAGATTACACACAATAGCCAAGAGGGATTCATCCATGGAATGCAACATTGGTTCAACATAGCAAATCAATAAATAATATATTGTAACAACAGAGCTAAAAACTAAAATCTTATGATCATTTCCACAGGTGGAGAACAGTTTTTGATAAAGTCCAACACTTATTCAAGATAAAAACACTACAGAAAATCAGGAGAGAAGGTATTTACTTCAACTGGATAAAAGCCACCTATGACAAGCCAAGAGCTAATGTTATAATAAATAGACAAAAAATTGAAAGCTTTCAATCTAAAATCAGAAACAAGGCAAGGATGTTCACTACCACCACTCATATTCAATATAGTTTTGAAACATTAGTCAGAGCAATTAGATAAAAGAGAGAAATAAAAGGAATAAGGATAGAATAGGAAGAAGTTAAAATATCGTTATGCTCATAAGACATAATTCTCTACATAGAAGACCACAAAAACTTCAAAAAAATTTTTGAAATTAGTAAACAAATTCAGTGGCATGGTTGCATACAAAACCAACACTCAAAGCCAGTATCATTCCTGTGCACAAACAACCAGCTCATTGAGAGAGACATTAGGGAAATCACATGCTTCACAACAGCATGTAAATAAGTGAAATACTTAGGAAAAAATCTTACAAAGGATGCAAAAGATCTATACATTGAAAACCACAGCACCCTATAGAAAGAGATCAAGAAGATAAAAGAAGATAGAATGATATCCCTTGTTAATGTGTTAGAACAGACATGTGGGAATGGCCATACTCTCAAAACTTTCATACAGATTTATTGCAATCCCACTGAAAATACCTTTATCATACCCCACAGATTAGAGAAAACATTTCTAAAGTTTATCTGGAAACAGAAGAGATCTAAAAATCAATCTTCGGTAACAAAAATAAGGCAGGAGGCATCGTAATTACATACTTGAAATTATACTACCAAGTTACTGTATCAAGATCAGCAGTGTGTGGCAAAATAACATACCTGAGGCTCAGTGAAACTGAACAGAAGATGAAGACACAAGTACAAAGACACTCAGCCCCTCATCTTTGTCAAAATGACAAACATGTTCACTGAAAGAAAGCCTCTTTCATAAATGGTGCTGGGAAAATTTTCTTCACACATGCCAAAGACTAAAATTAGACCCATGTCAATTATCATGCACCGAAACAAAGTCAAAAGGGATCAAAGACCTAAATATTAAGACAGAAACAGAAAATCTGCTGGAAGAAAAGTTGGATAGAAATTTTTAAGACACAGGAGTAGACAGAGAGTTCATGAACAAAATTCAAACTGCATGGGGAGTACTTCAATTAATAATAACTGGGAAATTATCTTAATAAAAAGATTTTTCACACCAAAAGAATTCAACAACAGAGTGAAAACATAGTGTACACAGTAGGAAAAAATTTAGCCAACTACCACTCAGAAAAAGACTTCTACCTAGAATATATAAAAAAATTGAAAAATATCAGAAACAAATTCAAAGACCCAATCCAATAATGATCATCTGAGATGAATACACACTTCTCGGATGAAGAAATACAAATGACAAATAAATATATGGAAAAATGTTTGACAACACTGTTAATCTGAGAAATCTAAGTTAAAACAGCCCTGAAATTCCAGCTCAATCCAGAAAGAAAGACAATATTCAAGAAGTCAACCAATAGCTAATGCTGAGGGGCTAAGGGGAAAAAGGAAATGTTCTCTACTATTGTTGGGAGTATAGACTAGTGCAATCTCTGTGGAAATCAAGGTGAAGATTCATCAGAAAACTATGTTTGGAGGTCTCATTTGATCAAAATCTTCCTCTTCTGGGTATTTTCCAGAAGAATTGAAAACAAAATACCACAGTGATATATGGTCACCCATGTTTCTAGGAGAAGAAATTGTAATGGCTAAATCTTAGAAATCAATTTCCATCAACAAAGGAATGGATAAAAAAGATGTGTAATTCAGCTTTGAAAGACAAACTTGAGATGTTTATAGATAAATGGATGCAGCATAAGATCATAATCCTTAAGTGAAATAAATGAGACCCACATATGTAAACTTTGTATTGTCTCCTTAGTGTAAAACAGTGAAAGAGGAAATAAGACCCACAATGTACTATAGATATTGGGAAAGTGAAAGGGGAAGAAATTTTTCACAAGGGAATAACAACTGGGATGGGGAAAAGGAGAAAAGAAAGAAAGGAAAAGATTATACATACATACATAAATATATATTTATGATAATTAATTATGTTAGTTCATCCCAATGAACAGTTTGTGCTTTCATTGTTTTACCATTTTTCATACCTATATCTTGTATTCTGAACTACTTCAGTGAAGATAACAATAAGAAATGCAATAAATATTGTTAACCTCCTATTATGTTGCATGGAGAATCTGTACCATGGTTTTAGTCTTTTTTGTTGTAAAATAAAATAAAAATAAAACACTGATCACTTCCTCTTTGGTCAGTGACTGTACAACCATGACATGATTATACGTCAAGTGAACAGTGTTTCCTCAACTTATGCTTTAATACTCGCCTTCCTGTTATCTGTGATTTTTTTTCATCATTAAATGCATGGTACTAATAAACACATCACTCAGATGAGGCTTTTTGGTTCATGAGAAGTTAAAATCAATATTGTAGTTTATAGTACTTATCTTGGCATCTGCAGTAACTCAGAAATCCCTGAAAATACAAAGTCCTTGAGAGTTTCCTATGATTTGAAGTTTGTTTTTAATTAAGTGCTTTTCTTATTATAGAATCAGGACACCAGGCGAAATAACAGAGACTTGTAGCTCCTTAGGGTCTCTATGTGTGGAAAGAAAATTGAAGGTTGAGAAGGTGCATGAAATATTATTTTAGAAAACAAAGCAAAGTTTACATATTACGAAATTCACATCAGACCAAAGCCAGTGCTGTATAAATACACCATATTCACTGGAGAAGCTCTGGTTTGGAATACAACCACTTCACCTATTTTTGGGCAAGTTTAGTCATAACAGGATTTTCAATAGAATATATTTCTCTGGTTTTATCAGTTACACTAGTCCTTATCACTTAATATGAAACCATCTAATACTTTTCCTCTGCTTGTTTGTCTTTTCTTTATATCTCAGAAACGAAGTTCTATTCTTTCAATAAATGCACCTGGATCATCTGGCTATTATCAAAATGGGGATTTTATTATCAGTGGAATCTTTTCCCTAAGAGTGACTTCTGGAGATAAGAAAAGCAAATTTTGACTCCAAGATACATTTTATATGCCCCATCTTGTACATGCGTGTGTGACTTCCCTAAGTACCACATTATGAAAACACATAAATATGTGACTATTCTTAAATTCCTAAGAACAGTTGTTAAGTATTGTACAGATCAGAAGTATTTTTCTTTGTTAGACATTTTACTGACATTTTGTATTGTGTTCACATCACATCTTTTTTTATTTATATCATTTTAATTTGGGTGCTGCCTTCTCCTTTGTGTATTTTTGTAGTTAATAAAAAATGTTATTTTTACTGAAATATATCCTGATATCCAAGATAAGATTATACAAAATTTTACACTTCTAGCTTTGCCATGTTCCATTTACTTCATTCCTGAACTCAGTTTCTCAGAGAAATCTACAATGATCATCAAAATGTGCGATGTATAAATTTAACTGTAAAGTTGATTGTAAGTCTGACTTGTAGCCAATATATTTCTCAAAAATTTTTATGGAATATGCTTACTGTATTTCTTAAATAATTGTAGACATTTCTTGCAAGACTATTATCTTTATTGGAAGCAGATGTTTAGACAACTGTCTTTTCCCATTGTATTTTAGGGAACTTACCAAACATTATCAGCAGCTGCTGGCTGTGTTTTTTGCTGTGGATGAGATCAATAAGAACTTTAATTGGCTCTTCAATATATCTCTGGGATTCTACCTGTTCAATGTTGACTATACTGAGATGAAGGCTGGGGAGAGTTCTCTGTCTCTGCTTTCAGGAGAGGGTCCTCTTGTTCCTAATTACAACTTCAGGCCTGAGAAGAGGGAAAAGCTGGTGGCTGTGATAAGAGGCATCTACATAGAAATATCAACCAGATTTCCTGAGTATTAAGTCTCTACTGTGTTCCACAGGTAGGCTGAAAATTCTGGCATTTGAGTTTAAACACAAAATAGAGTAATGAATGCCTAACAAAATTCAATTTATGCTCATTGAAAAGGTTATGTCATCTTTATGTATGGATTAATTTTTTTTCATCTAATATGATTTATTTATAACATGAAATTGTTTTGAAAATAATATTTCCTTTGAAAACATTTGAATTGGAGAAAAATTATAAAGACAAAATAATGATACTATATGATCTCACTACCATATAAAATTTTAGAATATTTATTAACAACATTTGGTTTGGTGTTTTACTTTTTTTTTCCTAAAAGTATATGTTAATCTTTACTTTAAGCCTTTATGATTTCTCTTCTTTCTCTCTCTCTGTTTAAACCATCCATTTATTCATCCAGCTAGTTGAAAAACAGTTGCTTAGTTTCTACAAAATTATCATTTTGGAGCTTTTCAATATGAACACTCTTAAACATTGAACTTTAATGATTAGCACTAATATGTAGGTTAAATTCTAGAGGTGAGACAAAAAGTTGGGAGAATATTTGGAGAATGTGCACTTTAAAAACAGCAGACAAATTGGTACAATTTTCTCCCAGTCTTTGGGTTGTCCTTTCATTCTTTTGATTTATTTTGTTATGCAAAAAACTTCTAATAAGATGAGATCCAATTTTTTGATTCTTTGAAGTATTTCCCCTGCTGTTTAGGTTCTGTTCAAGAAAGTTCTGCCAATGTCTATGTATTCAAGATTTCTAACCTCTTTCTCTTCCAATAGAGTTAGTGTTTCTGTTCTCATATTTAGATCTTTGGTCCATTCTGATCTTAGTTTAATGCATGATTATTGGCACTGGTCTAGTTTTAGCCTTTGGCATATGAAAAAGCAATTTTTTCCATCACCATTTGGTAAATAGACTATCTTTCTTCCAGTGAACATGTTTGGCTCCTTTATCAAAGATAAGATGTTAGAGTGTGTTTGGAGTTGCATCTGTATCTTCTGTTCTGTTCCACTTACCCTCATGTCTGTGTTTTTGCCAGTATCATAGTATTTCTCATAGTAGCTTTGTGGCATACTTTCAGGTCAGGGATTGTCAATTCCCATGATTTGCCTTTGTTTCATAGGATTGTTTTTGTTATTCTAGGATTCTTCTTGTGCATAATCAATATTAGGAATATTTTCTCTAGTTTTATGAGGTATGCAAGTGAAATTTGATTGGGTTTACATTTCTTTCTAATAGACTATAAGAAGGCTCATTTTAGTCCCAACAAATGCCAAGCAGCAAGCAGGACCCAGATTCCAGCCTCAGGCCCTGACCACACACTCTGGCAGAATCCCTGCACAGAAAAAAGGACTTTGAGCCTGCTCCCAGGGGGTAAGACCACACACTGCATCCAAGACCACCCCAAGGTGCACACAGGGATGGGGGGGGCTGACTAGGCCATGCCCAGTGAATACCAAACAGCGAGAAAGACCCAGATTCCAGCCATCCCATCCTGACCACATGCTCTGGCAGAATCCCAGCACATGGAAAAAAACTTGGAACTTTGCTCCCAGGTGGTGAACCTTGGACTACAATAGATTAACTGTGTCAGTGTAGTAAGCATGCCCCTGAAATAGGTGTACAGTGGGTAAATAGGGCCAATAGTAAAACCCCCTCCAGCTAACTGTAAAACCTTGGGAAGTCTGAAAAGAGTGTGGATGATGCCCTCCCACACACAGAAGACATCAGGCAGAGTGAAAATGGCAAAACAAAAAAGCAAAATGCAGTCTCAAACACCTAGTCCACCAGAAGCAAGTACAGGAGATATTGAAATACAGGACCCCAAAAGTAACACACCAGTAATCTCTGAAAAGATAGAGAGTGAAATAAAAAAACAACTCCATGAGGCTATAGAGGAAATCAAATTAGAAGTGCTCTCCCATGTAAAGATAGAAATAACAACCTTAGTAAAGGAGTTGTTGAATGCAGCTAAAGAAGAAATAGAGAAAAAAGTACAGGAGCATGGGGAACTGATTGAAACCTTGAATGAACAATCTAGAAAACAAGCAGAATTCATGAAACAACTCAAAGAGACATCCAAGAAAAAAAAATATTCTATTGAAAGAGCGTCCAAAACCGTCCAAATGAAGCTGAGGATAGGATTTTGGACCTTGAGGACAGGATCGCAATTAGTGATCAGGAAAGGATACAACTTTTAAAAATAACAAAGCAGCATGAAATGACAATCCAGAAGCTTCATGATGATGCCAAGAGCAACAATTATATTTATGGGCATTAGTGATTAATGGGCATTAGTGAAGATGCAGGAGTCGATGCAAATGACATACATATTCATAGAAGTAATAGCAGAAATTTTCCCAAACATGGGGAAAGAATCCAATATGCAGATAATACAGGCATACAGGATGCCAAACAGTTACAATCAACATAAATCCACACCCAGAAACATAATAATTAAGATCTCAGACATACAGCATAAAAACAGAATATTAAAAGCTGTCAGAGAAAAGGCAACTCACCTATCAAGGAAAGCCCAATAGAATCACGGCAGACTTCTCAGCACTAACCCTCAAGTCAAAAAGAGCATGGAGTGAGGTATTTCAAGCCCTGAAAGAAAACAACCTTCAACCCAGACTGATGTACCCAGCAAAACTTTCATTCAAATTTAGTGGAGAAAAAAGATTGTTCCATGACAAAGAACAAGTGAAGAAATTCACGTCCACAAAACCAACCCTAGAAAGAGTACTGAAAGACACACTAGTCAGAGATAAAAATGACCAAAATCCCCAAAACAAAAACAGAAAGAAACTACCAGGTAGGATAAGCAGTTAAATAAGGGGAAAAGTAGAAAGCAAACAACAGAAACATAACATGGCAAAGTTGAGCCAGTACCTATCAGTGATATCCATAAATGTAAATGGCCTCAATTCACCTATAAAAAGAAATAGATTGAGAGAATGGATCAAGAAACATGATCCTGAGGAAATAGGAAACACTATAAAAGATATAACTGCATGTATATTTAGGTGTGTGGGATTGATAACCATATTTTAGGCACTTCTTGGATTGTTGAACAGATCTGTTTGCCCTCTCACTACTTGAGTGTCCACTTTGTGTAACTTGAAAAACTATTTCTAAAAGAACAATATGTAATTAAAATCTTCTTTTCTTGAAATTCTGTAATATTTCTATCCTTTTTCTGTTTTTTTCTCTTTAAATAAAAAAATGAAAAGAAACATGATCCCACAATATACTGTATACACGAAACACATCTGACTCAAAAGGAAACTCATAGATTAAAAATCAAAAGATGGAAAACAGTATTCCATGCAACAGGAACCCAGAAAAAAGCAGGGGTAAGTATTCTAAATGCAGACAACATGAACTTCAAACCAAAAATGATTAAAAGAGATAAAGAAGGTCACTACATACCCGTTAGTGGAAAAATTCAAGAGGAAGAACTAACAATTATAAATATATATGGACAAAATACAGGAACATCCAGTTTTATTATATATATATATATATAATATATATATATATATATATATATATATATATATATGACAGATACTAATGCACATGAAAACCCAAATATACAAGAACACAACTATAACAGGTGAGATTAATATCCAGTTGTCACAAAGAGATAGATCACCTACACAAAAAATCAGCTATTAAATAACAGAACTGAATCATACCTGTGAGCAGTTGGACTTAGTAGATGTATACAGAGTGTTCCACCCAACCACATCAGAATACAGATTCTACTCAGCAGCACATGGGACATTCTCCAAAATAGACCTTATATTATCCCATAAAACATTCTTAAGTAAATCCAAAGGTATTGAAATCATCCTTTGCATAATATCTGACCATAGCACAATGAAATTGGAAATTAATGGCAAAAGAAATTATAAAACCTGCATAAATACATGGAAATTAATAATCTTTTGAACAACCAGTGGACCACACATGAAATTAAAGAAGAAATAAAGCAATACCTACAATTCAATGAAAACAGAGAAACAACATACAGTAATCTGTGGGATGCAATGAAAGCAGTCTTAAGAGGGAAATATATAGCAACAAACTGTCATATCAAGAAAACAGGATGAGCACAAATAAACAACCTAATGCTCCATCTCAAGCTTCTAGAAAAAAAAAAAAAGCAAGCTAAACCCAAAGCTCATAGAAGAGAGGAAATTGTAAAGATTAGAGCTGAAATCAATGCAATTGAACCTAAAAATCAATACAAAGAATTAATGAATCAAAAAGCTGGTTTTTTGAGAAAATCAATAAAATTAACAAATCCCTAGCTAACCTTATGAAGAGAAAGAAAGAAAAAACCCAAATTCACATAATAAGAGCTGAAAAGGGAGAAATTCCTGCAGATCCCATGGAAATTCAAAAGATTATGAATACCTACTTTGAAAATCTCTACTCACATAGAGTGGAAAACACAGAGGGAATGGATAGATTTCTAGAAACATATGAACTACCAAAACTCAACAAAGAAGATATAGCAATTTTGAACAACCCAATGTCAGCTATTGAAATTAAAATGTAGTTAAAAACTTACAAGAAACAAAAGCCCAGGTCCTGATGGATTCACAGCTGGGTTCTACAAGAAATTTAGAGAAGATCTGATGCCAATACTCCTTAAAGTCTTTAATGAAATTGAGAAAAAAGCAATCCTCCCTAAATCATTCCTGGAGGCAAGTATTACTCTGATATGAAAATCACAAAATATCCAACCAAAAATGAAAACTATAGTCCAATCTCACTACTGAACATTGATGCAAAGATTCTCAATAAAATACTTTCAAAGAGAATGCAGCAAATCATCAAGAAGATTACACATCATGACCAAATGAGGTTCATTCCAGGAATGCAGGAATGGTTTAACATATGCAAATCAATGAATGCAATATACCACATCAACAGAGCCAAAACCAAAAACCACATGGTCATCTCAATAGATGCAGTAAAAGCTTTTGATAATGTCCAACACATGTTCATGATAAAAACCCTTCAGAAACTCAGAGTATACATTGTCTAATTCAACCTTATAAAGGCCATCTATGACAAAGCAACAGCCAACATTATACTAAATGCACAGAAACTGAAAGCTTTCACTTTAAAATCAAGAATAAGGCAAGGATATCCACCATCAGCACTCCTTTTCAGTATAGTTCTGGAAACACTCATTAAGGCAATCAGACAAGAGAGAGAAATAAAAGGAATAAAGATAGGAAAGGAAGAAGTTAAATTATCACTATTTGCAGATGACATGATACTCTATATAGAAGACTCAAAAAACTCCATTAAAAGACTGCAAGAGGTAATAAACAAGTTCAGCAGTGTAGCTGGATACAAAGTCAGTGCTCAAAAATCAATAGCATTCCTGTACACAAACAAAAAACTCACTGAGAGAGAAATTATGGAAATATTGCCTTTTACAATAACATCTAAAATAACTAAATATTTAGGAATCAAACTAAGGAAAAATGTAAAACACCTATATACTGAAAATTATACTACACTGAAAAATGAGATTGAAGAAAATATTAGAAATTGGAAAGATATTCCTTGCTCTTGGCTAGGAAGAACCAACATTGTGAAAACGGCCACAATTTCCACAAATTGTTATACAGATTTAAGCAATCCCAATCAAAATACCATTGACATACCTCGCAGATCTAGAGAAAACACTCTTAAAATTAATTTGGAAACAGAAGAAATCTAGAATAGCACAGGCAATTCTGGGCAACAAAGGCAAGGCAGGAGGCATCTCAATTCCTGACTTGAATCTTTACTACAAAGCCACAGTGATCAAATCAGCTTGGTACTGGAAAAGAAATAGACCTGAGGATCAATGGAACAGATTAGAAGATGCAAGCACAACTACAAAGACACTCAGCCACCTGATATTTGACAAAGGGGCTAAGTATGTCCATTGGAAGAAGGATAGTCTCTTTAATAAATGGTGTTGGAAAAATTGGCTCTCTACATGCCGAAGACTTAAACTAGATCCATGCATGTCACCATGCACAAAACTAAAGTCTAAATGGATCAAAGACCTCAATATTAAAACAGAAACACTAAATTTACTGGAAGACAAGATAGGTAGAAGTCTTGGAGACACAGGGGTAGGCTGAGAATTCATGAACCAAACGCAAACTTCACGGGAAACACTTCAAAGAATCAACAAATGGGATCTCATGTCATTGAAAAGTTTCTGAACTTCAAAGGAAATCTCCAACAGAGTGGGAAAAAATTTTAACCAGCAACCCCTCAGACAAAGGACTTGTGTCCAGAATATATAAAGAATTGAAAAACATCAAGCCCCCCAAATTCAAAGACCCTCTCCAAAAATGGGCATCTGAGATGAACACACAGTTCTCAGAGAAAGATATACAAATGGCAAATAAATACAGAAAGAAATGTTCTCCATCACTGGTCATTCGAGAAATGCAAATTAAAACAGCATTGAGATTTCACCTTACTCCTGAAAGAATAGCTGCCATCAAGAAATCAACTGCTTCATCTATTATTGATGTATTAAACTGTCTACTTTGGTGACTCAATCTTGGTAAATTGATGGGTCTAGTAATTTACTTTTTCTAGGTAATGTAATCTGTTTGTGTAGAGTTGTTCATAGACTTGTATAAGTCATTGTATTCATGTTGTATTAGATATTATGCTTTTGCTTTCCTGTAACTTTAATTTTTATTAATTCATAATCATTACATGATGATTACATTCATAGTGGGGAGTTAGTATGTATACATACATCTTAATTCCTTGTACTTGTTTTTGCTTTCTCTTTGTGTTTCTAAAATTTTAGTATTCTCTATTTATTTGAAGTTTTATTTGTAACAGTTTACCTTTTAAAATCATCTCACTTTTGGACTGGGGATTTAGCTCAGCAGCACGAGTGTCTGCCTGGCAAGAGTGAGGTTGTGACTTTAACCCCTGGTTCAAAAAAAAGGTTTGTCTCATTTCATTTACCATCCTTATTGTTATATATTGTTCACATACTATATTTCTGGTCTCATATTTATTTCCTTTTGCTAATTTAATATTTTTTGTTGCTTTTCCTAATTTCTATAAGTGTAGTATTCTATGGAGGGTTTCCCTTTCCCTTAATATATTTCTTGTTGTAATTTTTTTTCAGGAAATGCTTTTGTTTTATCTCAAATGTTATGCTGTATTTACATTTTAGTCTCAAGATAGAATTTTATTCTATTATTTTTTGGATTTTTGGCCAACTTAATGTGAAGAACATATTAAGTTTCATATATTTGTGAAATTTCCATTTTTCCTTTAATTATTTATTTCTACTTTCCTAACTCATGGTTAGAAAGGCCATGTCATATAATTTTAGTTTTCTTAAGCTGGTTAAGGTTTGTTTTCTGGCCCAACAAACATTAAGAATATATGCATCCTGTATGCAGTTTGGCAGATAATACAATGAAAGTAATTTATTAGAATATAGAAGAGAAAAAGAAGGCTATTGCAGTAATGAGTTTTATTCCTACTTCCATGCCTTGCTTCCTAAACTTCTGATGACTAATTTTCAAGTTTAGCTCCATCCCTTTTTGGAAAATTCCCAACCTGAAAGAAGTAACAGTAAACAGAAAATTGTCAATGAGAGAATTTCAACAGCCAAGCTTAACATCTTTAATTACCAGTCTTTGCCAAGTGGTACTAAAACTCAAGTGAAAGTTGGAGAGTTTATTTTTCAATCATACAAGGCTACACATTTAACCTTCAATGATTAACTGATGATGTGAGGTGAACACCATAATGAGGTAAGCCCTTCATAAGTTGGCAACATCATGATGGTCCTCAGAGCAAAATGTGTAAAAAGCAAAAAGTTTAGGTAAGGTTTTTAAGTCCTTGAGATAGATGCTGCCTAATTTGGTTCTTTATTGTAATGTTTGAACTTTTTTATCTGAGTAAGATGTTGCTCTTGAGTTACTGAGCACAATGCTTGCACTTATTTTATTCATATTTAGATTATGAATAAAATATTTTTAGGTCATATTTTAGATCAAAAAGATTACAGATATTGTCATCAAAACTAATGAGAATGACTAATTTAGGGAGAGATATGAGATGAATATTTGGGGAAAATGTCATCAAATTGGATATAACATTTATCATTGAATGCAATGAATATAGATACATTTACTTCTTTAACACTCTTTATCTCTTCTAGTACTCCAAAATTTTAAGCACAACTTTAATGACCCTTGTCTAAGTTGTTAGACTGCACAAAAGTTCTGCTGAAACTTCCTACCTTTTTGATGCTACTGGATCTTGTGCCTGAAGTAGATTTCCTTTCTCCTATCTCTTGCAGAGACTCCCTCTGCTGTTTGCAGCCCAAGTTGTCTACTTGGATTCAGAAAAACTTCTGTGGAAGGAAAATCATTGTGTTGTTTTGATTGTATTCCCTGCCCTAATGGGGAGATTGCAAATAAAACAGGTAAGCATTTCTGACAATTATTCTGAATGAGAAGAGAATGCAAGGTAACATGGCTTCATAATTCCTCAGGATATACTTACATAGTTATCTCACAATATTCTAATTTCTCCATTTCAACATATTTATTTATTTAAGTTTTTTTTTATGAGTTGTTACTCATTCTAGTTTTGAACTCCTGGGCTCAAATAATCTTTCTGTCTCAGCCTTCTGTGTAGCTGGGTAACAGGTATATACCACCAAGTGTGGCTCACCTCTCTTTTTAGCCTATCTTTATTGAAGTCAGTTCTCTTACTACCTGTGCTTCTTTACCAGTTGCTTTCATACTGCCATAGTATAACTGTACCTAACAATTACTGATATCTCCTTAGATTCTAGAATCTGTGATGTGTACTGTAAAAACAAAAACTTATTTAATGATTCCAATGACATTTTGAGAGATGTAAAGTTAAACAAGATTTTATTCATGACAGAATTGAACTTTAGAGAGATTACACAACTTGCCAAGGTCATGTACTAAGAGACAGTTGACACAAAATCCAAATGAATACCATGATAGAATTTCTCTTAAGAACATTATATTGTACACAAGTATATCATTACACTTCTGTTAACCTAATATCACAATGTTTGGGATACTTTTCCCAGTTTGACATAGAATTTTCATAAGTAAATATTTCATAAATGAATATTTGTTGAATAATTTTCCTTATAAAAGTATTATAGTTTTCAGAGGAATTTCTATTTTATACATGCTCATTTCCTTCACGTTTGTTCTCAAACTTAAGTCATTGTACAGACAAATATTTAGGAATCTCAAAAGTGACATGAGAAAGTTCTTCTTTGAACTTTTACTTCATAGCTGAGAGTTACTGTCAGTTGCTGCTTCTCAAATAAAGGGCTTTTCAGTAGTTGTGGAGCATCAGCAGAGCACATGTACATGTCATAATTACAGATCAGTGAGCTATCCCAAGTGTCTAATATTTGAGTGTTGCCAACAGAAATTCTCCCCACTACTTGTTTGAATTCCATAATGATTTTTCAATTCTGTACTCACAATGAATGCATGTATTTAAATCTATAATTCTTTTCGTAGAGTCTAATGGTGCCCTCTATGTAAAATATCATATGATCTGAGAGTAACAATAACTTAACTCCTTCCTTTCCTATCTTTAATCTTTTTTTCTCACTTGTCTAATTCCTCTGACTAATACTTCCAGAACTATACTGAGTAGGAATGACAGTGGGCATTCGTGTTTTGTCCCTGACTTTGGAGTGAAAGCTTCAAGTTTTTAGCCATTTAGTATGCTGTTAGCTGTTGATTTATCTTAGATGGCTTTTATCAGATTGAGATAATGGTTATCTATTCCAACTTTATGTAGATTTTTTTTTCATGAATGAATGTTGGACTTTGTCTAGAGCTTTATCTGCATCTGGTGAGATGATCGCGTGATTTTTGTCTAGCTCTGTTGACATGTATTACATTTGTTGATTTACCTATGTTGAACCCTCTCTGCCTTCCTCAATTTGAGACCATACTCATGAGTGAAACAAACCAGTCTCACACATCTACATATCATATTGTTTCTCTTCTGTGAGAATCTGGAAGATTAAATAAGGACTACTGTTTACAATGGGTATTGTGAAATGGCAAGACATTTTTGAAAAAGAAAAAAGAAATAGGATGGGTTAAAAGGAAATGACAGTAGAGAAAATGGAAAAAAATGCAAGTCTGTTATACTATTAGTGTATCTTACTTCACTGAAAAGGAAGATTTGTACTAATATCAATCAGAGAAATTTTTATTCCATGTCTTGTACCCTGAGCAACCACTTTAAAGATAACAATTTGTAATGCATTAGCTATTGTTATTCCCCTAAATAAAAATCTAGGTCTGTATTTAAAAGCAGATAACTTGCAAAAATTATTTTACTAAAGTGAAATAAAATTCATGAATAATATGTCTTATGCAAGAAATATTTAACAAGCAATATTATGTGTTAATTGTAGTATAATTAACATAATTTTCAATGATACAGCATTATTTTTTTATGGACTGCATAAGGGGTTTGAAACTCAAAGGCAATGATTCATATTTATTTTAAACTCATAGTCAGGGAGGAAACTGTGGAAGAAACACTCCAGTTTGAAAGAGGTTATTCAGGGCATATTAAGATGTAGGTACTTACTAGAGGTCAAATGGAGATGTCAAGGATGTTGTTGCCTGCTGTTAACTTCTTATCATTATCAATATGCTTATTTGAACACAGGCCATACTTCATTGTAATAATCTGTTGAATTATTTCTCTTATTTACTCTTTATGAACTCAGAGTTCCTTTTTTTGTTGAGACACAATACACAAGATGTACAACTAAAAGGAAGGTAGGTTTAATATTTATGGTATCAGAGATTCAGTTTATGGTTGGTTACAACCAAGGCAGAAATATGATGGCAGAAGGATGTGGGCAGAGAGAAACTGCTCTCCTCATTGCTGCTGAAAAGCAGAAAATCAGGGGTGAGAACAATATAGGAAATTAGTGTTAAAAAGTAAGTTCATTGCTGTGACCACGACTTGACCATGTGGTTCCAGACTCTTTGGAGAGGTTTGGAGAAATGGGTTAAATAAGTAGTGGGATGTTGTAAGCAAGCCTGATAGGTGAGTTCTGGTTAGAGGTTGAAACAGAATGCTGAAAAGAATATAAATGGTAAGGCCAGGCTCATAAGAATTCACATACAAACTCCACTGGAAAATAGACGAGACACTATGCATGTTACATTCTGGATAACTATTTGTGTGTATTTTGCCCAAATGGCCTGAGATTTTTCAGAAAGCTGAGTATAAGAACTATAAACTAATGGACCCACTGGCAGAGGAATGTCAAGGCAGGAACAAATCCATACTGTCACATGGGGCTGCTAACTACTTTTAGATAGATTTATAATGAGAATGATAATGGAAAACAGAAGACCATTTGAAAATGTTAAATTTTGGTCCAAAATGAACCATGGGTAAAGTTGAAGTGAAGGGAGATTTATTGTGAAAGGAGTTAGTAGATCCATGTATTTCAGTCATAAGTGATATGAAAACAAATGTGCATCTAAGGTCTGAATATAAAAGTGGTAATTTTGAGACCACTGGAAGATAACATATAGTAAACATTTGAAAACATAAGTTTAGACTACAATTTCCTGAACAGAACTCCAAGAATGCAGAAAATACTAACACAAATGGAATTCCATCAAATTAAAAAGCTTTTGAGTGGCAAACATGACAACATATAATATTGAAAGTCATTTTACAGAATTATAAAAATAATTTTTCAGCTACTATTCTGATGGAAGTTTAATAACTACAGTATATAAAGAATTATCAAAATAACACCCCAAAATTAATGACCTAATCAAAAAATGGGTAAATCATCTGAATAGACAGTTTTCAAGAATTTAAAAATATCTGGAAAATATATGAAAAAAATTATCATTTTTGGTGACTATGGAAATTCAAAAAAAAAACTCTCTGAGATTCTATTTGGACCAAGTCAGAATGACTACGAAGAAAACAAAAATAGTGAATGCTTATGTGGGTGTAGAGAAAGGGCAACCCCTCTACATTATTGATGGGAATGTAAACAAGTGCATCTATTGTGGAGATTGCTACAGAGATTCGTGAATAAACTAAAGTTAGCAATTACAATTTCCCCAGATATTCTGTCTTGAGTATATTGCATGAAAAGTTAAAGATATAGTCCTATAGTGATTTTTAATACATGTGTTTCTATCATCTCAATTCACAAAGTCTAAAATCTGGGGAAAGTTTAGATGTCCTTCAATAGATATCTATACAAAGAAATTATGATATATACACACAATCTAATATTACTCAGTCATAAAGAATAAAATTGTGTCATTTGTAGAAAAAATGGATGAGATTTGACAATCTTAATTGAATTAAGTCAGACATAGAATGTTATATGTTGCATGGTTTCTCTTATACAAGAAATAAAACCTAAGTGAAACAAAGGAAATAGAAAGCAGCACAAAGATAAAATTTTTCATTTGGAGAAGATGAACAGTGGCAAGAGAGAGAGAGTAATGAGAGGGGTAAAACAATCAAAAGCAATAAAGAAATGTTATATGTATGCCATGTTTCTAAAGTGAATGCAACATATGTTGCAAATGTGAATTGATTTAAAAAAGAGATGCATTACTTTGTTATTGAAATAGGCAGAATGATGACTCAGGAATCAGCCAAACCCCATCCACAGCAGGCTAAACATCCCAAAGTGTCAAATTTTCCTTTGTGAAGAGAGCCCCTTGGGCAGTTCAAGAAAGGCAGCATAAAAAATTAGTCTCCTATGATTCTTTCACTTTGCTCTTTCAACTTTGCTCATGAATTCAGAGGCCACTGCAGCCACAGTTCAAGGGGGCCTGCCTATTCATTCAGCTGCCAACACATTTTGGCATCATACATGTGATACAAGTTTTATAGTTGCGATGAATGCAAGAGTTGCCAGGGAACCTACTCTCCAAGGACAGCCTGTGGGGACAGGCATTGTATCCCTGACAAGTGGTTACATGAAGCTGTGGGAATGAATTTAAAGTAGCAGAGGAGGTCATAGCAATTTGAAGAGGCCAAGAATGTGGTTCACCTGCTGAGGAAAGGTGCTGGAAATGAGCGATACCAACTTGAATGGCCATTGTAGTTACAATAGGGTAGCCCAGTGATGGCAAACATTTTAGAATTTCCCATGGTAACAAAAAGCTTACTGCAGCCCTCATGCTACAGTTTTGCCAGCCCTGGGCTAGACCATCACTCTGGAACTAATACTTCATCACAATGTTACTTGGATAACAGACGTGAGTCAGAGAATTTAATATTTAATCTGCTGAATTTTAGATTTTGGATTTGCTGTGGTCTCATCCTTTTCTAACCCCTTATTTTTCCCTTGAGAAATTGGAATGTTTACCCTGCACAATTGTGTATTGGGAATACTTAACTTGGGTTTTTAAATTTTCTACACTGTACAGCTAAGAGTTTGCCTTGACTCTAGGAGGAGAATTAAAAAACTTAAGCATTGCTGTAATTTTGGGGGACAAGATTAGTACATTAGTTGTACCCAGGATTGTTGTATCATGGTAGGTAGAGTTAGGATTGTGTGTTTACTTGAAGACTGAATATGGTTAACAGAGATGTGTTTGAGTGTGAAGTTGACTAGAGCTGGAAAGTACTATTTAATCTGCATTGTCAGCCTGCTCAAGATGAGAGACACCTAGATTAGTAAACTACACTTCTGACTGTCTCTGTGTGAATTATGGAGGTCTTCCCTTGAGTATTAAATCTTGTCCCTTGGAAGTGTCCACATTACTATGGTTCCTCTGCTTGGCTTAACTGCAGCTATGAAGTGAAAAAGCCTGCTTTGTGCTGCCCTTCAGCCATATTTTGTGTTGGAGTCACTCAATCATGGACTGAAACCCCTAAAACTATGGAGCAAAATAAGCTGTTCTTCCTTTAACTTGCATATGTCATGTATTTGGTCCTAATGATGGGAAAGCTGAACAATACACATGTGTTAAAGTGGATATATAAAAAAGCAAATAATAGAGCAGGTAATGGCCAATCTTAAGTATGTTTGAGAAGGACTACAATGAAGTCATTTATCCTAATTATCAACAGACATACATCAGTCCTTTGCAATGTAGATATACAATACATAATTAAGTAAACAAATTTTCACTACAATTTGGAAAATTTGGGGGAATATATTCATAGTGAAAAACGAAACTATTTTTCTAAATAATAACATGTCCTATGCAAGGCATGGAGATGCAGTCCTGCAATACCAGCACTTAGGAGGCTGAGGCTGGAGGATTGCTGTGAGTTCAAGACCAGCATGGGTATAAAGTGAATTCAAGGTCAGAGTGAACTGCATAGTGAAACCTTGTCTCAGAAGTACAAAATAACAACAACAACAACAAAAATCTCCTGTATAGGCTTTTTCACAGTAAATGATAGCAAAGCTAATGGATAAAATTTAAATTTTACTGTTTTTCTTTTGAAATTTATTCAAAATGTTTATTTCCCTATGTACATTTCTTTTAAGGAATTATTTGAATAATTAAGAATGCTTCAATAAAGGAAATTACAAAAAGCAAATGAAAGGTTAAGTTCATAATTATTTTACATTTTAATAGGATTTTAATTGAAATTTTAATAGGATTTTAATTGAAATTTTACATTTTAATAGGATTTTAATTGAAATTTTAATAGGATTTTAATTAAATTTTACATTTTAATAGGATTTTAATTGAAATTTTAGTCAAGAATGACTTAAATAAGTACATTTTCTCACAAAGAAATAAATTACCAAATAAAATTTATTTCTTTCAGCATTATATTTTATTAGTCAAATAATGATATAGTATTCAATGATATTCTTTAAACATTAGAAATATTTGTCTCCATGGCATCCCACAATTAAAACTTTGAGTATCAGAATCTTTCCTGTCTCCATTTGTAATCAAATAATCTTTTCATGAAGTCCATATCTTTCTCTCAAAGTCAGATGACAAATTCACAATTCTTGACTTCTTTAATTGTTCAGTGAAGGTTACTTTTTGGTATTTCATATGGATTCAAATGTAAAATGAGTGACTTTTCCCTGATCAAAAAAAATTTTCTTTATTCATTTTCTTCCAGTGTTAGAACTCAATAACTATAATTAGGTTTGCTTTCTTCAAAACACAGCTCAAGATACATTGTTTTTAAACATAAACTTAGGAATATCCTGATCTAACACAATAAATTGAATGCATTTCAGATACAGATCAGTGTGTCAAGGGTCTGAATGACCAGTATCCAAATATGCAGAGAAATCATTGTCTCCTCAAAATTATGACATTTTTGTCCCATGAAGATACTCTGGGAACTACTTTGGCCTCTGCAGCCATTAGTTTATCTGTCCTCACGGCTCTGATTTTAGGACTTTTCATCCGATACCGAGATACACCCATCACGAGAGCACACAACAGGAACCTCAGCTATATTCTCCTCATTGCCTTAATCCTCTGCTTCTTTTGCTCCCTGATGTTTATTGGTCTGCCCAGTCCACTTACTTGTGTTCTTTGAAATTCTTTGGAATTTTATTTTCCATAGCTGTTTCTGCTATTTTAGACAACACTTTCATTGCGATTTTGGCCTTCAAATCTATCAAAACAGGAAACTCGGTACAAATGTGGATGGTGACCTGAATTTCAAATGCTGTAGTCTGCAGTTGCTCGCTCATTCAAGTGTGCATCTACACAGTCTCTGACAACCTCTCCTCCCTCTCCAGACACTGACACACACTCGGAGTTTGGCCAAATCCTACTTCAGTGTAATGAGGGGTCTACTGTTGCCTTCTACTGTGTTCTGGGCTATTTAGGATTTCTGGCATTCCTGAGCTTGGTTCTTGCTTTTCTGGCCAGGGGACTACCAGACAGATTCAATGAGGCCAAAATGATCACATTTAGCATGCTGGTCTTCTGTAGTGTGTGGATTTCTTTTATACCTTCCTACCTGAGCACTAAGGGAAAAACCATGGTGGCTCTGGAAGTTTTTGCAATCCTGTCTTCCAGTGCTGGATTACTGGGTTGTATATTTCTTCCCAAGTGTTATGTTATTCTTCTAAGATCAGATACAAATTCAAGGAATACCTTACTTGACCCAGTTGCTTCCATCAGAAGAGGAATTAAAATTCAAGTAATGTGATTAGTATGAAATGAACAATAAAATAGAAATAAAGACTCTGATGGTGACATTAAATAAATATATTTCAGTAATGAGAACATTTTTTCTTGAAACAAATGTTCCTGTTATGGTGAGAGGGAGCTTGATTCAGTCACTACGTTGGGTCAAATGTTCAATACAATGTTGACTAATTTTCAGTGTCTGCTGAACATTTCTTTGAATCACAGCTCTCTCATATTTAAGTAGCATTTACATTTCTAGCAAAGGAATATATTGAAATTAAATAAAATGGTTTATTTCAATACATCATAGATGCTCAAAAATATGCTTCTCTTTTGTCTCTTATCACTTTCTTTTTGTTTAAATAGAAATCAAGTTATTAAAAACTTATGTATGTTTCCCAAATTTGGGGAACATTTTAGACCCAAACCACAATGTTTGGTGAAGCTGCCTTAAATTAAATTGCTTTTGTGTCTTTGGCAAAAGTCTTCTGTGCATATCTGTGAGTTTGGCTTCTTTTTCACTGATATATGTCCACCTCTCTGCCAATATGAATATGTATTATCATATGTAATATCTTAAATCCAAGTATTGTGATTACCAAAACTTCCTGTATTTCAAATTTGTCTTACCTGCTAGCACATTTGGTTTAATATAAGCTTACCTTTATCCAAATTTCCTGTAGAGACAGCAACATGAATTTCATTATACCTGTCAATTTAAATAAAATTCAGGGAAATCTGACATCACTACCATGTGGTAACCAATTCATAAATGTTGTATGTTTCCCCATATATCTAGATCTTCAGTTTACTCACATCTTGTAAATTACAGCGTGTCATTCCAATAATGCAATTTTAAGACATTAAACATAAAATTACATTTTTTTCTACACCTGCATTGTTAATAAAATACAATAGTGTTTTGGACAAAAAATAAAGAATTATTTATGATATATGTGTCTCCCCTGGAGACCCATAAACTGAAATGTATGGAATAGCTAAAAGGAATAGAATGTTTCAGAAATTGCCCAAATAATTGGCAGAAATTCAATCTTCAGACATGAGCTTATCCATGTGATTGACTATTGATCAAATATATATTTCTAGCCAAATGTTCACAAATGTTATTAAATGGCCATACATGCAGCAATCAGTACATGGCTAGTGACAATATTCCATCTTTTACCAGTCTTTAAAGAGGTTCTAAGTTTATTTTATTATCAAAAATGTGAGAAATGTAAGTAACATACATGAATCATTGATGGAATTTTTTATTTTATAGCACAGTATTTGACTACCTTGCTTCAGAAATATCATACATTTAAATTTCCCTGCATATATTTTCCTAAGGATATTATGCTCCATGAAGTTCTCTAAAGGGAGGGATTTTTTTTCTAAATTTTGAGCCAATAATTTCTTTGCTCTGTTTTAAAAATTGTATGCCTTCTCCAACTAATATGTAAATGATTGAATTTTGTATTACTTCAATTTTATATATGGCATGGAATCTTCTGTGATTTGCTCAATATCATAAACCAATTAATAAAGACTTGTACATGTATTTACATATGCTATCAATGTATAGTGTCTAACTGTTGAGTGTTATATTTAACTATTTAAGAATATATTGGTAATTAGTTAATTCTTTTGACACATACCTGAACTATTTTCATTATTTCCTATTGTAAACAATGTTTCTTCTAATACTGTACAAATCTCCTGGTACATATGTGCATATATTCTCTAGATGGAAATTTTCTAGACATTTTTTGTGTCAATCGATATAGTTTTTTGGGAAATACTAAATTGTTTTAAACTTTCATATGTAAGAATTTGAATTTTTGGCACTGTGTGTATAAGTTTTCATTAGTTCACAAGTTTACCAAAATTCAGTGATTGTCACACTTTTTATTTTGTCTCCTCAAGATAATAGGATAGTATCTCCTTTTGTTTGAACTCACAATGGAATGATTAATAATGAAACTGCCATTTTTACTTCTCTAGTTCTTTGAAACTCTGAAATTTCACAATGACATTAGAAATACCTTCTCTTTTTAATGCTGTCTAGAATTTTCGGGTCTTCCTAAAAAATGGATATACAAAAGTGACAAAGACGACAACAATCCTTTTCTTCAGGGTAGGTATTTTCTCATAGGTGAAGAGACAAAAAAATCAAGTAATTACATTAACGACATAATGTGTTGGAAGATAACAAATGATACAGATAAAAACAAAGCAAAAAATAAAAGAGAAAGAGAAAAGGAAAGTCCTAAAAAGGAAAATGAACCTTTGACTAGTGTAGCCAAAGGCGGCCTCGGTGCCAGCTGTTTTTTTCTGACCAGGAACAAGGGAGTGAAATATGAAAGGCTGTAGAGCTTTGCCAGAGGAGAGAGAGCAAGGTCTCCTTTTCCACAAGGTCACCAGAGCCTCAAGTGTGAGATGGGTCCACTGCTCCATTCCCCCACCCCACCACTGTTTTGTTGTGCTGCAGTGCAGAGCAGTGTGAGATTATAACAATTTGGAAATCTATACTTTACAGACCCAAGAAACTTACCTGTTCCACCATTTTAAACTCCTCATAATTTTGAATCCAAGGACTTGTTTGTTAAGTTAATAAATGTTTATTGATTATATCTAATGACTATTTTAACAAATGTGCACTTAGAGACACCAGAAATAATGAGAGAAGGCTAAGTCACCAACACTGTCCTGTAATTATTAGGTGTATTGAGCCATTTCCAGAGTCACATTCCCCTCTTATGGATATACCACACTATCACATCATTTGATCTTACATTCTGGAATTCAGTATGCTTATGCTGAGATGACTCAATCTTCTGTCTGCTAAAACTGAGTAACTGTGTCGACATTCACATAAATTTTCATTTCATTTTATGTTCTAGGTCACAGGTTCCATAAAACATAACCATTGTCCTAATTTTCTTTTAGGAAATTAGCACCAACATTGTGAAAGTATACATCTGTGTGTGAGGGAATGTGTGTGCTGATGTCAGAATTTTTCTATGAGCATGGATTAGAGCAACTGTGCTTGGTTTTTCCCAATTGAGCTTTGTTATCTATGGTGCATGTGAGAATTTCAATACAATTCAAGTAATAATGTCATGAAGTAGTATAATTAATATAGAAAAAAATATTGCTTCCAGTATGTGGCACTAAGAGTTAAAATTTGCCACTACTACTAATTAATACCGTTAAGCATTGTGAATCATTATATTTCCCTCCAATTATATATCATCTTCATAATATGAAGGACATATATTTTCACAGTCCCTGGAAATCTATATCTGCATGGAAATATCAAAATCATATTTTTAAGATTATGAATTTCATTGGAAATTATTGTGGAAGAAGGTACTCTGATGGATATAAAAACTTGTGTCATTGTTTGAAGGCTGATATCCTATGGATCAGTTAAACCTTTTACTACAAAGATATGTTATAGCAGATGTGGAAAATTAGCTCTTTTTTCTAATACCTCATCTTTCTCATGCCTTAGGCTCATTAAATAATGCTGCCTTCTTTGTCATACATTCCACTTTCAGAAAACTTATCAAAAAATTTTAGTGTTGAAAATAAATACAAACTGCAGAAGTGCTTCCTCCAAAACTCATAATATTGGGTCTGGGGATTTAACTAAGTGGCATAAGCACCTGTCTGGAAAGTGTGAGGTTGTGAGTTTGATCCCGGTACAAAAAAAAAAAATCCTCATAACATTTTGGATTAATGGAAATAAAATACATTTGTTGCTGTGTTTTGGGTTTGGTCTTCCAGTTAACTTCATTCTCAACTCTCTTCTCCTTTTTTTCTGAGAATTTTGAGTAGTTTAAAAAATATACAAGCACAATTTTAGAAGTAGTCTCATAGCTCCCTGTCCTGTTGCTTTCTCTTTCTGTTGTTCCCTGGCATTTTGTACAGTGCCTTTCTCCCAGGAAAACATCACCAGCAATGTCCTACTAGGAATGTTTATTTCTGCCTGTGTCCCAATCTTTTATGATTCTATTTCTATAACTGAAATTTTAAACACCTTTATCCCGGGATAGTGTCTAAATGACTATAGCTCTTTTATATTCTAATACATTATAATAGCCAAGGTAAGACTGGAACTATAAGCTATAATGTACAAACCCAAATTTCACTATTTGGTACCATAGTACTCATTTCTCTTTCACAGAACACTCCAAGTCATTGATCATGACTGGTAGAAAGTGTTAGTCCATATTTTTTCATGACTAAGTATTTTTCCTTCTAGTGTCTCTACCATGTCTGCCATGCTGGTCACAATCAATCACAGGAGAGTGATGAGAACAAGTGCATAGTTCTTAGCCATCTAATCCCAGATTCCCATGTCAGTTCTGTTGCCATCCAGGAGTAGTCAGATGGATCCATTTATTTATGAGTTTTATCTCCTTTCTGTTTTCCTTAATCTTTCTAATTTTTTCCGTTTTGTTTGTCTTTTCAAAACCAAACACTTAATATCAATGATCTCTTGTATTTTTTAGTCTATGTTTATTTCTACTTTCATGTTGTTCTTCCACTAGATTTAGCTTAGCTTGTTTTTGTTTTTCTACTTCCTTGAGATGTTTTGTCAAGTTGTTCACTTTAGATCTTCCTACTTTTCCAATATAAGTGTTTGTCCATATAAAATTTCCTTGTACAGCTGTTTTGTACTACATCGTATAAATTATGAAATGCATTTACATTTATATATGTCTAAAAAAACTTTTAAATTTGTTTTTTAATTTCTTTACATATCCACCAGGTATGCAAGGACATACTGTTTGATTTCCAGTTTTCATACAACTTTGAAAGTGTTTGCACTTATTGATTTTTTGATTGGTTATACCATATTCAGAAAAAAGATGTGCTGGAATTTCAGTTTTTCATATTGGGTAAGAACTATTTTGTGCTCTAATATTTGAGTACCCCAGAAAATATTCCATATGCTGTTGAGAAAAATGTGTATTCTGCACCTATTAACTGAAAGGTTCTGTAAGTGTATTTCAGGTCCATTTTGTCTAGAGAAGGTTTGAATGCAATTTTTTTTGCATAGTGTTTGCATGATAATCTGGAGTCTTCATGTCTTGCATTTCAATGTGTCACTCCCTTTAGATCTGCTAAGGTTTACTTTACATGTTTAGGTTTTCCAATATTGGGTGAATATACATTCATTACTGTAATATCTTTTTGATGAATTTAACCTTCATTATTTGATACTTTCCTCTATGACCTGAAATAAGACAATGACACCAACTATGTGCACTTACATTTAAAATTGTACAGGAAATGCCAATAAAATCAGTTAGGGAATAGAAAGAAATAAAACACAGCCAAATTGGAAATCAACAAGTCAAAGTATGCTTGTTTGCAGGTGAAGTAACCTTGTATACATAAACTCTAAAGTCACCTCCATTATCCTGATAGAACTAACAAGTGACTTTAAAAAGTGACAAGATAAGAGATCAACACACAATCAGCATTTTCCATATGTAATCAGCAAACTTTCAACAACAGAAATACATTTATAAAAATTATTTTACCAAAGGTACAAAATATACAGAAATATATTTAATCAAGTGATGAAAGATATTCACAATAAAAATTTTAAAACATAAAAGAAAAAAGGAACTGGAAATATATTTTTGTAAATATAATAGGAGAATAAATATTACTTAAATGCAAATATTGTGCAAAATAGTCTACAGAATGAAATCCCCATAAAAATATCAATGCTATTCTTCAGAGAAATAAAATACACAATCCTAAAATTTGTATGGAATTACAAAACACTTCAAACAACAAAACCAATCTTCAGCAAAAACATTGGATCTGGATATTACTTGATTTTAAAATATAGTAAAAATCTATAGTAATTTAAGCAGCATGGCATTGGCATAGAGATATGGAGACCAAAAGAAATGAATACAAATTCTTTAAATAACTCCACACATTTACACCTTACAGAATTTTTACAAAGCAGCTTAAAAGATACCATGTCTCTCCAATAACTGTTAATGAAATAATCAGTTATACATAGGTTCAATAATGAAACTAGAGTTCTATCTCTCACTGATTGCAAATACCAACCCCAAATGGATGAAAGATTTAAATGCTAGGACTGAAATTAGGAAACTGCTGGAAGAAAACAGTGAGAATATTCAGAATATTGAGTTGAGCAAAGAAGTTTTGGATGGCACTCTAATGGAATGAATATATCCAGCAGAATGGGCAATTAGGCAAAAAGGAAAAATGATGAAATCAGCAATAGAAAATTATGGAATGATAAGAATCAGTATCTTTCAATAAAGTCTGTCATAGAAATGGTCTCAGTTCCCTGGTAAGAAGACATGAACTGGAAAATTTGTTCAAAAACAAATCTCAGCACTATACTGAATATAAGACATATTTAATCTACAAAGATTAATAATAGAATAAAAATCAAAAGTTTGAAAACCATATTCCACAGAGTGGAAGTTTGAAAAGAAAGAGGAGTAACTATCCTATTTTCAGACTATGTAGACATAAAGTCAAATGGATCAGAAGAGGTAAAGACAGTCACTGAAACAAGTCAACCAGAAGAGATAATAACTATTTACATATACGTACTGAACATCATTGCCTCCAAATCAATAAAACAACCCTAATGGACATCAAAGAGCAGATAAACAGCAACAGAATCGTAATAGGGTAAATTAATTCTACACTGTCACAAAGAAGCAGTTCAACTTGGTAAAAATCAACAGAGAAATAAATTTGAAACACATCTTTGAAAAAACAGAATTTATTGATATCTATGTAGTGTTCTGTCCAAAACAGCATAAAAAAGAAACAGTTTTATCAGCACTAGATGGAACTTCCTTCAAAAGAGATCATGTAACTAGCTTATAAATCATGCCTGGATAAACACAAAAGAATCAAAATTATACCAAATTGTCATATCACACTAATGGTGAAAGAAACTATAGAAATCACAAAAACACATGGAGATTAAACAATATATTCAAAAAATCAAAGTGTCATAGAAGAAATCAAGGAAGAAATCATTTCCTACAATCAAAGAATAAAGGTAACACAACATACCAGAGCATATAGAAAACAATGAAACCAGTCCTAAAAGGAAATCTTGTAGCTATAAATATCTACACTGAAAAACAGAGGGTTCAAATGCATAACCTAATCATGTTTCTCAAGGTCCTAAATGAAAAGAAAACAGTCAAAATTCAAATTTAGTGCAAGGAAGAAAATAACAAAGAACAGAATCTTAACTATTGGAATTAAGATCAAAACAACAGCAAACAATGAATAGAAGACCTGATTCTTCACACTAACAACAAAGCAGAGGCCTCACAATCCCAAATTTCAAGTTAAATTTAGGACCTTCAGTTATTAAAACAGTATGTAATGGCACAAAAACAGATGTATGGATCAAAGAAAAGCTTTTGTAAATAACGAAGGGAAGAAGAGTTGAAGGGAGGGGAGGGAAATGGAGAAAAACAATCAAAATATATTTTCACAGGTACAAATTGCCTACTGTGCATGTGATCACTATATGTGTCAAAAGTGTGCCAATAAAATGAATTTTAAAAAAAGAACACAGGTTGCAGAAACAGCACTAGGTACATTCAGTCATCTACTCTTGGTCAAAGAAACAAAAACCCGCACTGGAGGAAAGACAGCCTCTGAAATAAGTGGTTCAAAAAAACAAGTTGTATGTATGCAGATGATTGAAACTTAGACCCATATCCCTCCCCATGTACTAAAATAAAGTACAAAATAAAGACCTAGATATTAATGCAAAAACTAAATCTTTTGGAAGATAACTTACATTTTTAAAGACCTATGTATCTGTAAGGACTTTCTGGAAAAATTCCCATCTGCTCAAAAAATAGTATCAAGAATCTATAGAAAGACTTTACCTCAAGTTAAATTTTTCAACACAGCAAAAGTAATAACCAATATAGTGAAGATGCACAAACAAAGTGAGGAAAAAGTGCCACCACCTCTAAACAGAGGAATTGTATATGGAATATACAAAGAACTAAAAACATATCAGACCCCTTCAAAGTAACAGACCTGGTTAAAAATGCACAATTTTGTTTGCAGTCTCACTGCTTGACTGTCTACTTTGTATTCTCTAATTTTGTAACTTGAACAACTATTTCTAAAGGGACAATATGTAATTTATCAACCAGTGATCTCTTACTGTTTATCCTTTTTTTTAAAATTCTGTAACATTTCTACCTTTTTTCTCATTTTTTTCTCTTTAAATAAAACTTTTTTAAAAAATGCACAATTTATATCAGTGCGTCCTTTGCAAAAAATACAAGTAGTCAATAAATATATGAAAATATATTCAAAGTCTTTGACAATTAGAGAAATTCAAATTAAAACAACACTAAACTTCCATCTTACACCAGAAAGAAAAGGTATCATCAAGAAATCAAGTAATAACATATGCTGCCTGTGGGAAAAATAAACCCTTCCTCATTGTTGGTGGAATATAAACTAGTACAACCACCATGCAAATTATTATGGAGATTCCTCAAAAAAAAAAAAAACTCTAAGTTAGAATTTCCATTTGACCCAGGTAGATCTTTTTTGAGTATTTTACTGAAAGAGTTAAAGACATTGTATTGCTGTAGTACATACATATTCATTTTTACAGCAAGATAATTCATAATAGTTTAATCTTAGAAGTAACCCATATGTCCACAAATAGATGAATGGATAAAGATGTGCACAATGGACAAGTTGTGTACAAGCTGACTTTACTGAACAGTAAAATCCAACTGCTCTTTTGCGTTTGTCTCTTTGGTACCTAGGCCAGCCTTGAGCTTTGGTCCAAAATCCACTGTAGTTATTTCTGTAGAAAAACATGATTAGAGATTTGGTAAATAAATTAAAGTGTCTTGTAGGTGAAATAGGTACGTTATCTACATAATGGATTTGGCATAACAGTATAAATATACCTTCAAAAATTGTGCACATACTGGCTTACTGTAATGCACTCTGTTAACAGTGTTAGCTTTTCCTGTTCATATTCAGGACTAATGCCCTTTCCCTGAATGTGAATGTAACTACTGCCCCTCCTTTTGATGGCAGTTTCTCTTCCTGTTGCAAATCACTATAGCTAAAAATTTAAATGTACCTTGTGAATAGAAAGTACCCTGTACCTTTGGAGGTGTCTGGTTAACAGTAACTTATGAAGTTGTATTGACCTTTACTTGTCATAAAACTGTGGTGTGGCTGTTTATGTCAAATGGCTCTCACAGGTCTACAGAACCTATGAATTTCCTCGGCCAGTAACCTCCCCACTGATCACACCCAGATATAAAAGAAAAACTACTTAAGTTTGGAGAAAAAATATATAATTAAAAAATAGTATATAGAAAGCTATGTTCCCTTTATTTCCTTTTCTTTTGTTATTTATTTCCAAAAACTTCCAGTATAATCTTGAAAAGAAATGGTCAGAGGGACTTCCTTGCCCTGTTCCTGCTTTTGTGAAAGCAGTGAGCATCTTACCAGTAAGTGTGACTTTGGTATAGGTGCTTTGTGAAACTTCTGTGTTCACAATGTTTAAACTTTAAAGTTTTTAAGTTAAATTTTTTCACATGTGATCATTGATTGGTTATTGTATTCCTGTGATTTTTTTAGCATCCCACTGACTTGAACGTTATTTTAACTTATTTTTGAATGTTGAACTAGCTTTGCATCCTTGAGTGTAATCTCATTTTTTTTAATTTAAAGAGAAAAAACAGAAAACAATGGAAGCAATAATACAAAATTCCAAAAAAATGAGATAAACTAAATAAACACTAAAAAATCACTTGTTGACAAGTTGCATACTGTCATCTTAGAAACAGTTGTTCAAGTTACAGAATTAAAGCACAGAAAGTGGACATTCAAACTGCAAGACTACAAACAGTTCTGCTCAGTGATCCAACAAAAACTTAGTAATATCTGGTTATCAATCCTACACCCTTAAATATACATGCAGTTATATCCTTTAAAACACTTTCTTTTCCTCTCTTTTTTACGATAGCAATTACACATTTTGGGTTTTATTACTCCTACATTTCTTATTACTTTTTACACTAGAGACACAATGTGATATTTATAAATATTATTCTTATTTATTTCACTTATGAGAACTGGATCAAGTTGCCTCCATTTGCCTGTGAAGACCTCAAGATCATCCTTTTCTGTAGCTGAGTAGTATTCCATTGTGTAAATCAACTGGGATCTCATATTATTGAAAAGTTTCTGCACTTCAAAAGAAACCATCAACAGAGTGAAAAGAAAACCCATAGAAAGGGAAAGAATTTTAGCCAGCAACCCCTCAGACAAAGGACATATCCAGAATATATAAAGAACTGAAACCTCAAGCCTCCCAAATTCAAAGACTCTCTCCAAAAATGGGCATCTGAGATGAACACACATTTCTCAGATGAAGATATACAAATGGCAAATAAATACATGAAGAAATGGTCACCATCACTGGTTATTTGAGAAATGCAAATTAAAACAGCATTGAGAGTTCATCTCACTCTGGAAAGAATAGCTTCCATCAAGAAAACAACTGATAACAAATGTTGGCAAAGCTGTGGGGAAAAAGGAACACTGCTACACTATTGGTGGGAGCGCAGACTAGTGCAGCTACTATGGAAATCAGTATGGAGATTTCTCAGAAGACTAGGATTGGAAGTTCCATTCAACTCAGCTATTCCCCTACTGGGTATTTTCCCAGAAAGCCTAAAAAGGTCATATCACAGTGATATATGTCCCCTCATGTTCATAGCAGCACAATTTGTAATAGCTAAATCTTGGAAACAACCAAAAATGCCCAGCAACTGCAGAGTGTGTGAAAAAGATGTGGTATTTTTCTCATTTGGTCATAGTGCATTATCATGTAAACATTCAAATTCCTGTACCAATACTTTCTTGGGGATTTGCATTTCTATTCATGAAACATATTGTTCTGTAATATCACATTCAGAGTTTTGTATTTGGATCATGCTAACCATGATATATGAGTTAGAAAGTATTTATCTTCACTTTATCACTTTTTAATTTTTTTCTAATTTTTATTATATTGGGGAGTTCATACATGTACATGAGACATCTTAATTCTTTTTGCATCTCCTACCACTCTCCCCTTCATTTCTCTGACCCCTTTCCTTCTACAAAAATTCTATCTCCATATTTCCTGTTGTCTAATTTTTAATTTGCTCTTTGTTTATATTTTGAATGTGTCATAGACGATGCAGCATTTAAACATTTTGTATGAGATTGTGAGATTTATTTAATTGAACTAAGAAAATGAAATAAATGCTTGAGGGTTTCACTTCCTGGTCTATGGTATTTCGTAATAGCCAAATCAGACTTTATTTCCTGCTCTCATGTCCCACTCTTGTTCTTGGTGTTCTGTTCATCATGGGACCAAATATCTGTGCTCTGATCTTACAAGGGAGAATCCATGCTTCTCCTTTCCATGACAAACTCTGAAACCCATATTGTGCTTATATATAATATGCCTTCACATGAATGATACATTCTAGCCTAAATCCACCTGAAGAAACCACTGTTCTTATTCTTGAAACAACTTCCCCATTATCCTCATCTTGGCAAAGGTATATTTCCAGTGTTTAATAACTACAGAGATTTCAACATTCACTGAGGTGTAAATAGCAGTAATTTCTACAAAGCATTTGAGAGCCATGAATGTATGCTTTGATTTCTAGGGCAATAAATGAAGCAAGGTAATACAATTTGATTTAAAAGGTAAAAGTGAACTAATAAAATGTTAATAGAAAATATGGCAAGACAAATTCAAGGATTTAGCCCAGTGGTAGTCAGCTTGCCTAGCATGTGTGAGACTCTGGGTTTGATCTCTAGGACCTCAAGAAACAAAGGAAAAACAGCAAGATGACTGAGTAAGAAGTGTATATAACTGGTGGACAAAAAATTGTAAGATAATATAATATATATAAGTAAATTGCATTCTTTTTTAAAATTTTATTTAAAGAAAATAAAAAGCAAAACAGAAAAAAGGGTAGCAACAATACAGAATTCCAAATGAAAAAAAAGAAAAAAAACACTAAGAAATCACTAGCTGATAAATTACATACTGACATCTTGGAATAGTTGTTCAAGTTACAAAATTAAAGCATGCAAAGTATACATTCAAACAGCGAGATTGCAAACAGTTCTGCTCAATGATCTAACAAAAACTTAGTAATATTGTCATCTATCTCACACACTTAAACATACATACAATTATATCCTTTAGAGCACTTTCTTTTCCTGTCTTAAGTTGCATTCTTTTTATCTATTCTGATAAAAAGATAAAAGGCCTCTTCCTTCTTCTCTCTGCTTCTTTGCTGATATTACATACTCTTTTCTCTGCTATGTGTCTTCTGCCTGAACAGATCATGGAGGTCATCTTCCCACTGTAAGGGCAGGAAAACCCACAAAAGTCACAGAATAAACTAACAAAAAAGGACTTGGATCTAAGGAGCAGATTTGACATTTCTCAATCTCATTACTACTTTCCATAAACTATCTCATTTTGCAGTGGAGAGGGTGATGCCAGAGTAAGTTCATGGCACACAGCACTGAGAGTCACAGAGCTCTCTTCATTTCACAGATGAGTTCATCTTCACCTGAGTCTAACATTGCGAGGGGTCATTTTTCATGATAGACATCTATATATTCTGATAGTACAAGGCAGAATTTCAGTGACATGTCATATTTTTTCTTACCCCTATAGAATACCTAGGGAGGTCTTTAACTCAGACTCTGTGCTGAATCTCACATGAATAGACAACATCAAGAGCCCCATCATGTTGGCAACTGCCTCCAGAAGGGTATAACTGAGGCTGCCCCAAAGCACAGCCTGCTGAACCTCACCTAGGCATTATCATCCCAGAGCTGCTAAGTGGCCTCTGTGATAGGCTCAGATTTCAGCACAGTATAGCCTTGCTTTACCCAATGCTACACAGATGAATTATTTACTACAAAATGTGAAATTTCCATAAGACACTGGAGTTCAGCCTCCACTAAGATGCTTTATGTACACTATGCTTAGACATTGCATTATGAAATCACACATATCCATGGAACAGAATGTGGTTCAGAAATCTCAGCCAGCTACCAGCTCAACCCAGAGATAATCTTCACCTGCCATTCTCATGGATTAAGGAATTCTTTTGAAAGTAAATTTATAAACAGTGCAGAGTGAGTGTGTAACTCAGGTTCAGTTGTGAATGACTCTCCAAAGCAAAATCAACTAATTCCAAAAGATGGGTATTACATGGTGTACTTAAATCTAAAATGAAATTGGTGCTCTTTACACTATAATTATTTAAAACCTTCACTAGTTTTTATTACCAAGATGCCCATTTTTATAATATGGTAATGGTATGTAAGAACCTTTAACAATCATTTTCATTTTTTTCTGAATTGTTAAACAATTGAGATAAAGAATGCCACAAATTTAATGTACAGCCTTCTGTATTAGGCACTTGCTTCTAATTTGCACAAAATAAGCAACTCCCACACTTTAAAGAAGGAGAGGTTTATTTTGGCTCATGGTATCAGAGGGTTAGACTATAGTCAGTTGGCTCCAAAGAAGAAACTACATGGTGGGGCGGGGTGGGGGGTGATTCTTAACTCATAGCAGTCAAAAAGCAGAGAGAGAAAAGGAGTAAGTCAGAAACAAGAATTCATCATTTGAGGTGAAGCTTCAATTCCCTGACCTTTGACTATGCCTTATGTTCTATCAGCACATTCATCAGTATTTTTACACATCAATAGATTAATCCATGATGTAAATAGCATCCCTACGGTCCAATCACCTTCCAAAAGCCCAGCTTTAAAACATGACTTTTTTAAAAGAGTAAAACAGAAAAAGGTGTAGAAATAATACAGAATTTCAATAAAAAGTAAGAAATCAATACTAGTCAATATATTACACATTATCTTAGAATTAGTTGTGCAAGTTACAAAATCAAAGCATAAAAATTGAACAATCAAACAATAATAGCACAAACTATTCTTTTTTGATGAACAGGGAATTAATGGTATGCTTATCTGTCTTGCATACTTAAACATATGAATTTTGAGGGATATTTTAAATCCAAACCAGATCTCCAAATGCTTGTGTCTATCTGCTTTTTAAAAAAATTATATTTTATTAGTACGTTTGGAGTTGATAAAGATTACAGTCATTGTAGGGAGTTACCACAGGTATATAACACATTTTAATTCTATTTTCAGCCACATTGCAACTCTCTTCCTCTCTCCTCCATTTTTTGGTATCATTCCCTTTTGCAAAGATCTCCTATTTTCTATGGTTTACTTTTTTTGCTCTTTTATTTATTTTTTCATCTCTAAAACTTGCTAAAATTTTAAGTTATAATATTGCTGACTTGTCCAAAGCCCATATCCTCTGAGCCTTGAGGAAATGCTAAGCTGTGAACATCTATAAAAATAAACTTAAATTTAAATATTTCCAGCATTCAATGGCATTTCCATTTTGAAACAGGGGAGTAGGGAATATCTCTAGCTAAACACTGTAACCAGTTGTATTATCCATTGGAAGCAAAACAATGAATAAATATCTGGGTCTTTTTGTAAATAACTTGTAAAATAAATTCTTTGTTATTTTACTTCACTGATAATTCTTGAAAATTTGTGTAAATTTCTGGGACAAAATTATCCCAAAACACTGTAGTTGCAAAATCATCACTATAACTATCCAGAGCCTTTCAAACAAAGCTTAGAAGATGACCCCATACTTGAATAATTCAATCATCTCCTAACCTAGTTCCCCGCCTGGAGCTGTTGCTGTTATCCACTCCACAATAAGGGTTTCTATACATTATAAATCCTCCTGTGTTGATTTTCCCTAACCAACAGCCAGTCTCGGTTTCCCTTCTTACCAAGATCAAGATGGTCCTCTCCACCCTATTTAAACTGAGAAAACCGACTCCCAGAGACTCTGACCTTCAGCTTCACTTCTCTGTGCATCTGGCTCCTTGTGATCACTCCAAACTTCTACTATTCTCTTTAGACAGTGCACAGCACTGCCTGACACTGGAAATGTCTCTATCAGGTGATTACTTAGCCAATCAGTGATCTACAAGATCCATGTATGATTCTGAACTTTCCCTGCGCTTTGTGCTTTAGAAGGACTTTTCAAAGCTCAAAGTGACAGCATGATTTTTCAATCAAATCACAGCAAGTGACAAAGCGAGTAGCCATTAGAAACCCAGAAATAGGCCAAAGAAGCCACTCACTTGATGTAAATAGGGATAAGATCAGAGATTTCAATGATATACAGATTAGCTTTCTGGCCTACCCTGAAATTGCATTTGAAGGCAATAATGAGAGTTTATTCCCATGTTGTAACCTTTAAAAAAGTTTCCAAAATTCACCATATTTCTGTAAGATTAATATGTGTTAGCCTGTGTGTCACAAGGAAACTATATACTTATACTTGAAAAGATGTATGTCGGAGAAAAAAGGCAAACACAAAGTTTTTAGCCATTGGAAACTTTTGTGAGAGATCTAGCTGGAGGAAGAAACAAAAACTGTCCAAGCAGAGTGCTACTGATTTAACTGAATTATTCTCATGGATGAAAATGAAAACTGTGGTCAGGTGTATGCATATCTGGTCTCTTGTAATGTGCACATGTTGTATCATACATACATGTCTTATAAAATTTAACCCCTAAGACTCTTCTACCACTCTGTGTTTAATTTTTCAAGCTCTAATGACACAACTCATCCTTTTCTTTTCCTTCAACTAGATTCACAAAATTTACACAAAGAAACACATGGGACTCAGTACACACTTATACCTGTGTGCTCCATGATGCTGAGATTCCTTATGTGTCTTGTGGAAGCATTCGTTACCCTTTCCAGCTACTACAATAGTCCTCCTTCTTCCAAATTCTCACTTATTTCTTTATTCTTGCTTTTATTACATAAATTCCTTAAATATTTCTCATATCACTGAAACTATCAGATATATTCACAGCAGTATTTTAGTATGTCCAACAGTGACCTGCCAGCACATGGTCATGTGTAACTCAAAGTCTGAGTTTATACAGACATTGTTTGAAGGGGAAAATGTAGGCAGAATTGTTTCTAATAATGATAGAGGGAGTAAGTCTGAAGCTGAATTGTTCACTGACAGATCTTTAGCCCTTTTTGTCAAAGGCTATGATATTTATGACTTAATTTACTATTGAGACTTGCAAATTTATAGTAATCCATAAAATCACTGTATGGGAAGTATGTAGAGGCTTCATTCTTATAAAATGTCAATATTAAAACCCAAATTATGAAACTTGATTGTAAGGTGAATAATTCTTCAATAAACCAAAGAGTAGTAAATGAAATTCTTTGTAGGGAAATAAGTAATCACCTATAATCATAATTTAACTTGAGCAGTCAACGTCCAAGAGTAGACTTCTAAGATTTTACACACACTCATCTTTTTTTCAGGAATAAGCTACTCACTTCCCTGAAACTCTTCATTCTTTAGCTGGTGAGAAAAACTCTGGCCATACCTAAGTAGACCGGTGACTCTTCCTGTCCTGAGAAGGGCACTTCGCACGTGGGACTCCACTCCGGCGCACTTCTAGATTTCCAGTCGGGTGACCTTGATCCACCCCAAAGCAAGCAAAAAAATGTGGCATCCAGGATCTTTCTCCAGTCCTGAGGTCTGCACAGCGGGAGGAGATCAGTTTCCAGCTGTCATCAAAGATGATGCAGGAGTCCTGGTAAAGAATCTCAATTCTCCCAGTGCCGTGACCAATATCATCCACCAGGTGGAGCTATAGGCTTTCTGAGTCATGTCAATGATTGGGTTTTGATAACAACGACTGTGTGTTCTGTTTTCCTGATGTGGGAATTCACTGCAATAAATTTCCCTCTGAGGACGGATATCATTGCATCTCACGGGTTCCAGTAAGTTATATTTGTATTTTTGTTTACTTGTGGATATTGTTTAGTTTCTTCTATGACCCATTGGATTGTTCAGGAATGCATTATTTAATTTTCATATGTTTATGGAGTTTTTGCTGTTTCTTTTGTCATCAATTTCCAGTTTTATAGCACTATGATCAGATAATATGCATGGGATAATTTCAATTCTTTTGCATTTACTTAAGCATGTTCTAAGGGCTAGAATATGTTCTATTTTAGAGAATGTCCTATGTGTAGCTGAGAAGAATGTATATTCTGCTGTGGGGTGGAAACTGCACAGGTCTATTAACTCCACTTGTTTGTAAGTTTCAGCTTTATTATTTCCTTGCTGATTTTATGCCTCGCTGATCTGTCGCTTTGTGTCAATGGGGTGTTATGGTCTCCTGTTATAACTGTTATTGCTTACTTGATTTTTCATTTCTATTAATATTTGTTTTATATAGATGGGTGCGCCCATATTGGGAATATATATATATATATATATATATATATATATATGATTGTTACCTCTTCCTTTTGAAGTTTTCCTCTAACCAGCATGTAGTGACCTTCTTTATCTCTTTTGATCATTCTTGGTATGAAGTTCACATTGTCTGCAAACAGAATAGCTACCCCTGCTTTTTTCTGGGATCCTATTGCATGAAGTATTGTTTTCCATCCTTTGACTTTCAGTCTATGAGTTTCCATTTGGATTAGATAGGTTTCTTGTATACAGCATATGGTTGGATGTTGTGTCTTGATGCATTCTGTCAGTCTGTTTCTTTTAATTGGTGAATAGAGGACATTTACATTAATGGTTATAAATAATATATATTGGATTATTTTTGTTATGTTATCTTTTGGCTGTTGGTTCTTTACCTTTCCCATCTGTTTGTTTGTCCTACTTGGTGGTTTCTTTCTGTTGGTATTCTTGAAATTGTAGTTATTTTTATATCTATCTAGAATATCTCTCAGCATTATTTGCAGGGTTGGTTTGGTGGTCATGAAGTTCTTTAGCAGTTTTATTTTGTTGTGAAAGTATCTTATTTTCTCACTGATTTTTAAGGATATTTTTGAATGGTACCTCAACTGAGTTAGAAGTCATTTTCCTTTAGAATATGAAATTCTTCACCCCATGCTCTTCTTGACTTCATTATTTGTGTTGAGAAGTCTGCTGTGATTCTGATGGGCTTTCCTTTATATAAGGTCTATCTCTTCTCTCTAACAGTTTTTCATATTCTGTTCTTATGTTGAATTTCTGGGATGTTAATTATTATATGTCTGGGTATAGTTTTATTTTGGTTATGGCTATTTGGATTTCTATATGCTTCATTTATCTGTATGTGTTTCCTTTCTTATGTTTGGGAAATTTTCAGCTATTACTTCTGTAAATAGTCTTTTGAGATCATTTGTTTTTTCACCTTCTTTTTCATTTACACTTATTAATCTTACATTGTTTTTCTTTGCATCATCTTTTAATTGTTGAATTGTTATTTCCTGATTCCTAGTTATTTTTAAAAGACCTTTCCTTTCCTGTTCACTAGGTGCAGTCTTGTCTTGAAGGTTTGAAAGTATATCTTCTCATTCATTGAGGTGGTTTTGAAAGCTTTTAATGGAATTTTTGATTTCCTGGATATCTGTTTGAATCTGTTTCATGCATTCTAATTCTTTCTTATATTGTTCACTAAAGGTTTTAATCATTTTGCCATGTTCCCCTATTTTTTAATTATATCTTCATTAGGTGTCTCCAGCATTTCTTTCATTACATTTATCACTTCTTGTCTTACCTGGGAGATTATTTCTGATCTGAGTTCCTTTATAGCTTCATTGAGTTGTTTACTTCAGTTGCTACCATTTCAGATGTTTCAGATGTATGGCTCACATTTTCTTCTATGTCCATGTCTCCTAGGCTTGTTTGGGATGGGCTGGAGGTTTGTGATTGCATTTTGCTGTTTCATTTTGTCATTTTCCTGTGTTCCCCTGAGGCAGTTGAATGCAAAGGATCAGTTGTATCTTGGATTGAAGATGGCTGTCTGTACAGCAGGGAGTTTCTCTGGTTGAGTAGGGGACATTAGCCAATCTTTGCCAGGTTCCTAATGGCACTCAAAGGCTTCTCAAATTGGGGGGGTTACACTGGGTTTACCTTCAACATACCCCACGTGACTCACTGAAGCTCCCTTGCTGCTTGAGATCACTGGACAGGGCCCCACCAGCTTCTTGGTGCAATACTAAGGCTGAATGGTATGTGGGGTGCACTGGGGAGGCCTTTAGCTCACACCATGTGGCACACCAAAGCTCCTTTGCTTCTTGGGTCTCTGGGTGGGGCCCGACCAGGTTCTGTGCAACATACTAAGCCTGCACAGCTAAGTGGGGTTCACTGTGGAGGCCTTCAGCTCATGCCACTCAACACATGGGGGCTCTCAGCTACCTAGGTGATGCTGGGCAGGGCCCAACCAGGACCAGAGTGATGACCCAAAGGTCCTGGACTGTTTGAGAACACTGGGCAGGGCTTACCAGGTTCTGCACCAGGTGCTATAGCCGCACAGCTAGGTAGAGTTCACTGTGGAGGCCTGCAGCTCACATGCGGCAGCTCCCGGCTACCTGGGCGTCACTGGATGAGGCCAGTTTAGCCATCTTAATAGCCTTCGAACTGCATCCATATGGTCACATGTGCGGAATTTTCTTTCAGACTGTAGGCTATTCCATTGTGCATATACTAAGGCTATATAATATTGCACTGTGTGTACAGAACTTGTTTCACTTACAATTTCTTTATTGGTAGACAATTTAGGTTTCTTATGAAACCTCTTGGTTATTGCAAATAGTGCTTCTATGAATATGAGTATACAAATATTTCTTTGAGACCTTATGTTTAATACTTTTTTCTATGCTCCTGCAACTGAGATACTGGATTGTTTGAAAGTTCTATTTTTGTTCCAATAACCAACATACTATTTCCCATAGTGATCACATTAGATAAACTTATTTCATCTGTCATTAAATTTGTGTTATCATGGTTGCATACCTATTTATTTACAATTGAAAAGGATATTACTGTTAAAATTTGGGGGCTCAAATTCTTCTCTCTCTTCATCTTCTGAGTAGCTGGGACTATAGGTGAGCACCACTATGTCCGACTAATGTATTTTCCTTTAATATCTGCAGGGTTTGTAATGATCGTTCATGTTTCATTCCTCAGAGTGGTAATTTATGATCTTTTATTTGTTCTTTTTTGATTGTTTTAGACTTTTATCATTTTAAATGAGTTTTTCAAACAACCAGCATTTATAATTCACTGATGTTCTCTGTTACTCTTCTGTTTTCAATTTTGCTGTTTTGTTATCTCTATAATTTTGCTTTCTGTTTGCTCTGAGTTCAGTTTTTTCTTATATTTTTATTATTTTCCTTTACTTTGTCTTAGCCAAAAGACCAAGAATCAATCAGCGTTTTATTTTTCTTGAAACTTTTTGACCTAGGAATAATATGAAAATATGTTGTTTCACTGCCAATTGATAAACATTTCCCTATTGTCTTTCTGTATGTGATTAATAAGTTGATTCCTTTAGGTCAGAGAGTACATTCCATACAATGCTTTGTCTTTATTATCAAAGTATTGTGGGTCAGCTCTTACCTATTAGAGAGTACAACTAAGCCTCACTATGCTTAATAATTGTGAAATAAGAGCCAATCTGTAAAACAGTTGTAATGGGGCTGTTAGATGAGGTTCATAATAAGTCTGGAAGGATTAGCCCCAAAGACTGACTCTCTAGGAAAGTTCCAGTGCTATTTGACCTGTGAAGACATCATATCTCAGCTGGCAATGAGTCAGAAAGTATTGCAGAATTAAATACCATTTAATCTATTTCTCTTGTCTTTGGTTACATAGTTGGTTTTCCTGTAAGAACCCCAAATAATTCTTGTACCATCTTTTAAACTCCCAAGGCAGAAATAAGATATAAAGTAGAAAGAGCCAAAAACTAAGATAGTGGAAGAAAAATTAGGTATAACTAGAGGGAGTGAAAAATTTCTGGAAAGGAAAGTTACTGTAATAACATGCCATTTTTGGATAACCAAGAAAATAGTATGGTTAAAACAAATGAGAAAATGATATAAATAATGAAGTGAAATTCCTCATTACCCTTGCAGGTAATGCTTTAAAAAGATCAGAAAGGTGAATGGGTAACAAGAAAATGAGTACCTGAGTGGAAATACATGTTCCAAATGCCAAGAGCAGCTTATAATATACAACTAAGCCAAGCATACAGGAAGGGAAAAGGGTTATCATAGCTTGTTATCTAAGCTTAACATTGGAATGAATGTGGGATCATTTTTGTAGCACCAGGTATCTTTGAAGGAATGATGTTATAGCACTCTACTTATAAGGGGATACAAATTACTATTGCACAAATTTGTGACAACTTCCCACTTATACTCCAGAGGAGATTAGAAGTCTTGAAACAACAGTGAATAAGGCACTTGTAACAAAATATTTAAGAAATTAACAAAACAAGAATCAGATGAGTCAGAGGACTTTGTAACATGTAGACAGCAAACGATTTTAGTGATTTGTTTTACAGGCAGCCTGAGAAACAGAAAAGCACCTGTTCTACGTGTTGGTTTATCATTAAATATAACAACTAAAAATGAAAAGTGTAGGTAGCAAGTAGACAAAAGTGACTCATTTCTCCAACGCCTTCTCATAGTCTTGACCCATATGGGGAGCCTTTTCAAAGGCAGAGTAAAATACGCACTTAGGTTTTCTCCACTGGAAAAACACCACAAGAGCTGTGCCAACATCATAAATCTCTCATTGGTGTTGAACAACAGTCTCTTCTCTAGGAAATACCTTCATTCATTTGTTTTAGACTTTTGTTTTGTTTTGCTTTTTTATTTTGGTACTGGGGATCAAACTCCTGACTTCATGTTTGCCAGGTGGGCACTGTGGCTCTGAGCTAAATCCCACGCCCTGTTTTTGTTTTAAAGGATAGATGGGGGCATCTCCAAAACAAGAAATAGGGAAAAGTCTATTTTTTCCTCTTGTCTTTGTGAAGTCCTAGATCTCTATGCATCTTACAGAGTGGGAAGCAGAGCTGTGACTGAGCATGGACGCTCTGCTACTGTCCAGATCTGGGCGGTTCAGAGCTCTGTTACCTTGTTTTGCTGTTCCCTGCATATTCCCACTTTCAGTGATAATCTTGAGGATTTTCCTCCTCAACTATTCAATCGCAGATTGGTTTGCTGGACTTGCCCTTCAGTTGTGCTTGGTCATGTCTTCAGTATCACACTGCTTTGGTGCACAGCCATACGAAGGCTAGCTCTAAGTTTTTCACAGGTTATCATCTTCATTTTCCAACTTGTGGGAAAAGTCACACTTCTTAACCCTTTATGTCAATGGATCCCTAGAGTTGCTACCCTGTGCTGCCTCCAAGGCAGCTCCTTGGCATACTCTTTTGAACTTAGGGTCAGATTCCCCACCAGGATCTAGCTGGAGTATTGGGCCCATGCACTGTCTTTCCGTGGGTTCTAGACCACCACAAGCAGCACCTGCAGCTGCTAGGCCAGGGGCCCTAGGATGATCACCAACCATGTCAGCACTCATGCTTTCCATGGAGCTCCTCATGGTGTCAGTGGCTTGGTCCTAGAAGACTTTTAGGATCACTGCTTTAGCATGGCTCATGTCCTTCTCTACACTATTTCTAACCATTTCTTATCAAGCTCGCAGACAACCACTCAGTGGTGCCTGTGGATTTCCATCCTGCTGGGGAACTTCCCAGAGGGGCAGCATGTGATTCTCTTCAAGGTGATGTATGGAGGCAACTTCCCTCCATCAGTCTAGACATGCAGCACTATGATGATCTTCCTTTTCTTCCCTGTGTAGGGTCTTGACAGTGACATGGTTTTCACCCTGACTGTCTATAGTCTGTCAAAATCACCTTTAAGCAAATTGGCATCTCCTTTGCGTCATGTTCCCTTCCCAGAAAAAGTACACTCTGCTGGTATGTGACAAACTTCTTAGTCAGACCTTTGGACTGGTGCCTGGTTTCAGGTACTTTTTACCTCAGGTGCTTTATACTTCAGAGCCAAGGTTATACTTTCTCATTATTCTCTCATACCTGCCAAGCCTGCCTTTTAACCTTTCTCTGGAACATTCGTCTCCCACACCATGTGGAAAGCTTCTAGCTATATTGCTTCCCTGGTGATGAAGCCTCCTCTGACCTGCCTATGCAGGACGTATTGGCCACAGGATGGGCCTTCAGAGCAAACCTCCTATTTCTGGGGCCTAAGAATGCCGGCCATGTGGCATTCTCATTTTGGAGCTGTGGCTTCACTTTGCTGTAGTGTTGAACAGTGATGCTGAAACTTTCGAAGTTTTTAATGATAACCAACAGCTGGTTGCAGCATGTGTGTCACAAGTTCACCACCACTAGTCTAGAATATTTTTTCCTATCACGCCAAACTGCTTGGCAGCCTGGTAGTTATTGATAATCTTAGAGAATTACACTACTATCAGCTAGAACCCTGTGTGAAAACTGCTGCTCATGTCCCAACTGAATGGAAACTTCCCAGTTTATTATCTAAGAGGTCACAACCCCCGAAGCCCATAGTCACATATAAGGAGAATTCCTCACTGTACTCTGGCAGGTCTGTGATGTTCTGAGGCAGATACTGGCAACATGCTGAGGCAACAGAGAGGTGAGGGAAGGGCTGTCCAATCAGAGCCCTTCATATCCCATTTTTCATTTTCTGCAAAAGTTCCTCTGTGAACCTGCAACTCTTTAAAATTGTGAGATTCTGCCTCTCCTTGCCATCTGGTGATCGTGTCAGCATTAAGGAATGGGCACTTTTATAAGTCATCCTCGTGAATTCTCCTTACAGTAACTTTTGTTGTTCCATCAAAACCACCCACTTCTCATCACAAATGCACTGCAACATCTTCACTGATGTTTTCCAGTAGCTCCACTTACACTGAGAAGATTCATGTTTTCTGCATATCTGTGGGAGTCATCCTTCAGTTGCAGTCTCTAGATCATTCCTCATCTTATTTTTCCTTCAGGGTCAGATTGCGAGTGGAGGCTGCAGGCTCCATCTGCCAAAGGACAAGAGGCAGGGACATGGGCACTGCTGTACTGGTGCCATCCTTTCCGCCTTTCCATTCTGCACGACTTCAATCTTTTTAATTTGTTGAATTTTTCCCTCAGTAAATTACCTTCCCTGGAGAAGGTTTATGTGACATTGAAAAGAATGTGTATTATGACTTTAATAGAACATTCTGCAGATGTTAGTTTTCCTGTGGTCAGTAATTTTCATTTTGTCTATAATTTTGCTCATTTTATGTCTGGTGTTTCTATCAATAGCTGGAAAAAGGATATTGAAATCCTTATTCCCAAACCTATCATTTTAAAATGTTTGCCTATTTTTTCAGGTCTGTACATTGTTATTTTATGTATTGTGTTTTGTGCATATATCTTTATGTCTACTGAGGGCTAACCCTTTCTCATTGCATTATGACCCTTGAAATTATTTATCTGATGTCTTTTGGTTACTGTTTCCTCATTATATCTTTTTCATTACTGTACTTTCAACTTACCTGTGACATGACATATTTTAAGTTGCCTTCTTATATATAACAATTATAATTTTCTCATTTGAAAAAATACCTCAGCTGGTCTCAGTGTACATATTCACATGATTTACAAAGTAGCTACTCATGTGCTAGAATTCACATTTGCTGCTATTTTAATGTATGCTGTTAACTCGCTCTGTCTATCCCTGTTTCTGTTTCTGTCTCTCGCTCTTTTTTTGTCTGTGTTATCCTCTCTCTCTCTCTCTCTCTCTCTCTCTCTCTCTCTCTCTCTCTCTTTCTCTGTGTGTGTGTGCATGTGTGTGTGTTTTATAGGTTCTGGAGATTAAATCTAGGAATTACACACAGAGCTACATCTCCAGAACTTTTTTATTGTTTTAGAAAAGGTCTCACTAAGTTGAAAAGTTGTCCAGGTTGGGCTGAAACCTTTGCACTTACTACTTCAGCCTCCCAGAGTACTGGGAATGCAGGTGTGTGTGCCACCACCCTGGCTCACAGAGGTTTTTTATTTCTGTCTTTGATTTTACAACTCTGTTGTGGTTTACTTAAATATTTTCAGAAATATAATTGATTTTCTCTCTAATTTGTTTTCAAACCTGTCTACGTGTGTATAGATTTCATTGTTTGATTATGGTATTTTATATAATGAAAAATCTAAGGCATTTATTAAACTAAGCAAAAACTAAGCTATATAATTTATAATAGTGTATTATTGTTGATATTTGACCACTGCTAATGATTTGAAGAAACTGTTCTCTTTTCCTCTTTTCATTCTCCCTTTTTTCTAATATACCTCTTGTAAATATTCTCAGTATATAGAGAATCATATTATTATTATTGCACTGGGAATGCAACTCAGGGCCTTGCACTTGTCAAGCAGGCGCTGTGTCACCAAGCTACACCTGCCAACAAGAACTATATTAGAATGTCAAATATTTTACTTCAACTATCAAATATAAGTTTAAAAAGTCCATGTCCCTCATTGTTTGTACAGATTGAGAAATAGCTCTTTACATAGTTCATAGTCTACCAGGAATGCTGATAAAAATGTATGACATCTGTGGCCATTGGAGAAATCCAAGTTAAAACAACACTGAGACCCTACCTTAACTCCAGAAAACAATGGCTATCACCAACAAATCAAGTAATAACAAGTGCTGTCTAGGCTACATGGGAAACAGTAATTCTGCATTGTGGGTGGAATGTAAACTAGTACAACCACTGCAGGAATCAGTATGGTGACTGCTCAAATAATTAAAAAAAGGTATTCCATTTAGTCTCAGTTTTCTCCTTCTAGATATCTTGTTCAAAGAGTTAAAGACATCATATTATAGTGATGGAGAAAAACAGTGTGGTATTTGTATGCTATAAAAATAAATTTGTGCCATCTTTAGGAAAATGGATGCACACTGAGACTGTAATGTTAACAGAAATAAATCAGACACACAAATTAAACAGTGCATGATTTTTCTTATATGATAAACCCAAAATAAATAAAGAACAAAATAAAAGATAATAAGAAACAGAGAGATAAATCTTTTGCAAATGGGAAGAGAATGAAGAAATTGAGAAAGGGGAAACAATGAGGGGAGGATGCCAAAGAGTGTAAAAGGAACTAACGTCTGTCATTTACATGTATCAACTCCCCATAATGAGTGCAATCATTATGTACTAAAAACACATACTAATAAAAATAAAAATTAATAAAGCAATTATGAATTGTTGATGCAAACACCTATATAATAAATAGGGCTAATAAGTGTAAGTAGGTTGAACATTATAACTCAAATAATAAGATTTGAATAGAAGACAAAAATTCAACTATATCTTACTTACAAGAGGCATAAATAACATGAGGAGCAAAAAGACAGAAAATAACACACCACATAAGCCATCACCAAAAGTGAGGCAGAACAGTTAAACAGATGAAGCAGACTTTAATTAAATGTATAATACAGTAGATTATATATGATGAGGGTCCTTCACAATCTGAAAAAAGTTGTCTTTAATATTTTACCATCACAAGTGGCATTTCCTGTAAGTTTTGGGTAAATATTTTTGCCAGTTTCATTTCACTTCTATTTTGCCAAGAATTTGTATCATAAATGAGTATTGGAGTATTACGTACTTTTCTTCTTTTTTACATCACTGATTGAACTTTGAAATGTCAAATCTCCTTCTCTTTCCTCAAATAAACTTTTTCATTGTGACATACTATGCTTCATATATACTCCTGATTTCTCAAACATTCACTTAGTCTTTTGCAACAGTGCTCATGAGAGGGATTCATCATATTCCTTCCCTACAACGTTTTATTCCTAGTTTTGGTATCAAAATTATGCTGACCTAATGAAACTTATTTGATACCAACAAAGTGTTTCTTTATAAACAGGTATATTTCTGATTTAAACGATTAAGAAAATTCAGTTGTGCAACTATGTGAGCTTAGAGTTCATTTTATGGATGATTTTTTGAAATGGATTCCAGATTTTAAATATATGGAAACATATTCAGATTTTCTAGTTTCTCGTGTGCCAGCATTTTAAGAAACTGTTTATTTTACCTTCACTCATGTAATCTTTACAGTACCCTTTATGAATATTTTAGCACCTATACAAAATACAGTGATATATATTCTCACTAATAATTTATATTTTCTTTTTAAAATCCTTTAGTGATCTTGCTGGAGGTTTTAAAATTTCATTAAATTTTAGAGCTAGTTTTTGCTTTGATTATTCCATTGTGGATTTATTTTTTAAAGCATTCTGTGCTAAACTCTTTTGTGCATTTTTTTTACTGTTAATTTCTTTAGATTTAAGATTTAATGTAATTTTTATTTATCTTCAAGGACAACTTTATTTATCTATCAAGACATTTCCTAATTCACATAGTGATTTTCTCAGTTTAGTCAGATATTTAAAATTAAGGTTTTTTATTATTTTAAAATTATTTTTAAAACTAAACACATGCACTACATGATCCAGTTGCTAATCCTAGACATTTGCCTGAGAGAGATCAAAACTTTTCTCAAAAAACTTGTATACAATAGTTCATAGCAGCTTAATTTTTAATAACCTAATACTGGAATCAACCAAAACATACTATTTTTTCAAATATGAATTTATTATTATTTCCAATTAAGAAAGTTTGTTTAAAAAAAGATAGTCTCTGGTTAATGATATGTTGGAGAAATTTATTAACAAATTATACTATAACCCAATCTATGACTTGAATCTGCATTAACATTCAAAAAAGCCCAATAATTTTTATATAAAATATCTCATTTATGTGAATGGATAACTGATTTTGGTGATTTCTCAAGTACTTAAACAGAATTACTCTTTATGCAAATAATGTCATAGAATAAAACTGTAAGAATCTCTCAACTGCTACTCTCTTGACAAAACTCAAAAGAATAAAATTTGAAAGGAATCCTAATAAATCAACTTTAAATTTCCTGTATCATTTTGTTTATTTTTTAATTTTTAGTTTTTAAATTTTATTTTAAAGAGGATAAAACCAAGGAAAATAAAACAGAATAAAACTAATCAAGATAAACTAGTGTAAGTGACACTGGATTCAAAACCTTAAGAAAACATCAGTAGTTACCATAATGCCCCTTGTCTTCAAAATAGCTGCAGATACCTTCTGACATAGTAAAAATTGAACAGAACAGAATAGAGCAGAAACAATAAAAACAAAATAATGAATGCAATAAAGGTCCTCAAAATAAGACAATAGTAAATCCAAAATGGCTACCATAATATATCTTGCTATCTTTTAAATAGCTGCTGATGCCATCAGATTTAACATAAACAAAACAAAAGAGAATAAAAGTCAACCTAAGAAAGCAATGAAAGTGATATGGTTTCCAGGCAAAGACCACCTCCTTGTGAGGCCTGATTCTCTCCCTCCACGGTCCTGAAATGGCACTGATTCACCAAGAGAAGCTTAGGTACGGCTGTCCCCACTCCTTTAGATGACCAGCCATGGTGCTGGTTTCCAGGAAGGGATCATCTATCTCCTTGTGGGGCCTGGTTCTGTTGCTCTGCAGTCCTCAAATGGCCTCCTTTATCATTTTAATATCTTTGTCTTTACTAATGAGCATTATTTTGTCTTTAGTAATGAGCATTATTAGAGAGAAAGTAAATGTTATGTTTATCTGCACTTCTTTATTTAAATATTTCTTTTTTATTAGGGTATGTTTACTATACACAATAAACACAGTCATTAGGTACATGTACCCACTCCCCAGGATGATTATAAACTGGATATACTGCAAGCATGCACTAATAAAAAAATTAAAATTTAAAACAATAGTCATTATTCTCAATTGGTAGCTACAGATGATACATCCACTGTTTCATAATCTTTACCTATATGAAGTGATATAGACAGACTTCAGACATAACAAAACAAAATTTTGAATTAAGATTTTGGAGAAAAGAACTCCTTAAAAGGAGGAAGATATACTAAAGCCAATGAGTGTTGATTTGACCTAAAATAACTCTCTTTCTGTGGGAGGATATTGACACACACACAACAAACTGTCAAAAGTAATGAACATTATTTTCTGTAGTTAGCAAAAGCAACAGGAGTAAAATATTATTAATTTTCCATTTCATCTTCTAAATACTAATTTTGATTTCAAGAAGTTTTTACAAAACATGCTGAGAAAGTTTAAGTTCCAAAAAGCCTCTCTGCTTTGTTTCTTTTCTCCCCAAATGATCATAAAGGCATACACGTGGGGATGCTGGTACCCTTTGCATGCCCTAGAATGAAGAGTGCTCTCAGACTTTCCAGTAACTATTGATCTTTAGTTCACCGATTTAGCTGCTACTCTTCCCCGGTGTCGTTCCATAAAGAATTCCCCAATTATCTCAACCTAAGATGTCCTTAAGAGTATTTTGCCTGAGATTTTATTTTCTCAGTTGGATAAGAAGCTATCAGGAAGAAGTGATTAAGCATCAGCTGGCTTGAGGTAGCCAGTGCTGGTTACACCTTATGTTCTTTGGCAGTGTGACAGTGGCTGTGATCTCACTTTTGTATTTTGTTTGGTAACTAGGCAACTTGTGGATCTTAAAAAAACATCTATGGTATTTGGAGTCAGTAGAGATTATGTAGAGAGGTGAAAAGAAAAAGTGGGAAATTTCAAAAGACTGTTGTGACACATCACTATCTTGTCAGCAGCTCTTCCTGGTCATATAAAGAAAACTAAGTTTAGAAAAAAAATGGAAATAACTGTGCTAACTGGGGAGCGCGGCTGGTTTAGAGCCACCTCGTGGCAGTCAGATGTGAACCTCTAGCAATAGTGAATTAAAGCACTAGACAACTTCTGTGAGATTCCCCTTCAAAACTGGGGAGGGAGAATTTATTAAAATTCTTTTTTTTAATTAAAATCCTTTGTAAAAAAGATAGGATTTTAGAGTAGTTTAGAAATGCAGAATTATTTCTTCAAAAAGAAATTTCCACTAGTGAGTGATATGGTTTGAATGTGTCATCCAAAATTCATGTTTTGGAAGCTTAATCCATCTGTATAATAGTAGTAGGATCTAAAAAAAAAAAGTAATAGTAGTAGGGTCTAAAAAAATACAAGAAGAAGAAGAAATGTCAAAAGAGATGGCCCTCTCTTGAGGGAAGAACTCTCATGAATGGATTAACGTAGCTAACATGGGAGTAGATTAGTTATCATGAAAATGGGTTGTTAACAAGGGAGCTTGCTGCCAGTCTGATGCTAGTAACTCCTGTACTTTGAGAGATTATTACAGGAGGCCTGCAAGTGTGAGGCCAGCCTGGAAAATTCAGTGACAAAAGATCTTGTCTTGAAATAAAAAAAAAATAAAAATAAAAAAGGCTACAAATATAGATAAATGTGAAATCCCTGGGTTAATACACATACATACATACATACATACATACATACATACATGCACATACATATAATATGAAAATGTTTATATATAGCTATTACATACATAAATACATATATACATGCACATATACATGTATATGCATTCAATATATACATATGTACATAAAGCTACCTTGCCTTTCATATTTGACTCTTTTACATGCACTCATTTGCCTTCTTCCCTTCTGTCATCCTAAGGCCCTCAGATTTTTATGGCTACTTACCCTGGGATTTCCATGACTTTGGAAATCTTTATACTTTATAAATTACCCAGTCGGTGGTACTCAGTTATAGCATCAGAAAACTGATAAGCCATGTGATGTCATGACTTCATTCTTCCTTCACTTGCTCCTCTACTTCCCTAATTATTACCAAGAAAAAAAGAGGATATTCTGGTGATTTTCAAAGCAAACCACCGACTGACACTGTTTAGATTAGAAGGCATCTTGTACCTAGATAGATCCCTGAAGCTGCATGTGGTCATAGGTGGGGGTTTTCAAAAGTGCCTGGATCTAAGGTATGTGCTGTTGGGATCAAGGATGTGATGCTGGGAGTTTCCCATGGTACCCTAAAGGTGGGGAGCCTGGGTAAGATATAAGAGACAGAAAGAGGGGTGCTGCTTACCACTTGCTGCTTGCTGCTGCTGTTGCTTGTCTTCTGCTGTTTCCTACCTGTCCTACGATGCCCCTCTGCTGTTCCACCCTGCCTTGAAGATGGCCAATTATGGATCGAAAAATTTAAAAACTGCAATTCAAAATAAATCTTTACTCCTTTAATTTTGGGTGTCAGTTATTTTGAATCAACAATGAGAAAAGTAAGACAGCATCAAAACCCCCATCTTGGAAAATAAATTTTTCTCTCTTTGTTGACACAGCTACTGAGATAGTCTCATAATTTTCTGGACAAATACAATATTCCTGATATGAATAAGCATACCAAAAGAGAAAATGTTAGAAATTCTAGGAAAAGGGCATAAAGTCTTTGATGAGGACAATCTGCTCTCTTTTGTTTGTCCAACTTAGATGTTACGCTGCTGAATAAGATCAACTCTAAGGCTGAGAAGTCAAGAGAAATAGGCCCTTCCATTTGTACATATGGATGTGGTTCCATTGTAGCCAGATGCCATTCCTTAGTAACCATATGGTAATGTGCCCTTTCGTTCATTCATCATGGTGTTTTTAATTCCATGCAGCTTGGAATCCATCACTGTACAGATGAGATAAAGCTTAGCCTATCCCTACCCAGATTTTTATCACTCCTATTGTGTCAGAACTTGTGACCTCACCACTGTGATCACCTAGGAGATACAAAAAAAGTGGGGGCAAGGAATTTCATGTTGTCATTCGTCCCAATAGAGGAGATGGAACCAGGGACCAAGTTATACCCAAAAGGTTGTCCATGGGCCTTTGCTCTATTTGCTATACCATTTGTATTTTTTCTTTGTCTTATAGTGTCTCCTCTTTTCTTTGAGATAGAACAATGCATAAAAAAGTGTAAGTACCATGGGGTGCCTCAGGGCACAGGGTAATTCTAGTGACAGGGTCCATGTATAGAAAGACAGGAAGGATGTCTCTTAAACTGTGAGAAATAGGAAAACAGTGTCTGCTCGTCTTTGGTTTCCAAGATCCAATGATTGGAAGCAGAGGAGTCTTAGAAATTGCAATCTTAAGTATGAAAAAAGACACAGAACAGAACTACCTAGGTAAGATCCCTGAAGCTGCATGTGATCATTGGGAAGTTTATTGTTGGTGTACTTCTAAGCATGAGGAAGCCTCTTGGCCCTGACTGAGCTGATTGGGTGTAACAGGCCAATAATAGCAATTTGGGGAACCCTGTGCAGTCTGAGGCTATGTGAACAAATTTTCAGACAATGAGATGACTGAGTCAGAATCTTTGTTTTAGTCTTGCTCCGACGCAGACATTCTCAGCATGCTGTTTATAAAGACAAAGATCACAATGAGATAAAGATGGAACATCTGGGAAATCCAGGTAAGGATAATTTGTCCCTCACCTCTGGATATTTTTGGCCATACATAGCAACTCTCATCAGTTCCACGGACTGCAGGCCGAGTAACTGAGCTTTCCAGGTTCACCATGATGCCCGGGGAAGCAACTTCTCCATGTTCTGTACGTGACTCTTCTTTCCCCATGCTCAATCTTAGGGCTGTGAGCCTATTTTCTAAAAAGAAAAAGAAAAAAGAAAAAATTTCAAGCAGAGATTTGGTTTTGACCCCTCATTAACTCTTGTTGGTTGAAATGTTTCTCTTTTATAATGTCTACTTGGGATTTATTTTAATCAAATTCCCTCAAGTGATTCAATGAGTAAGCCAGAATTAGACAATAAAAAAATATGTCTGTCCTCTAGAAAATGTCTATAAATTTACTTTTGTGATAAAGAGGGGAAAATGAGGTCTTCCTGCAAAAATCCCAATGATATTGAAAGTCCATGTTTTCTGACATTTTGAGCACTTCTTGCCTATAATTCCTAAAGATAAGCGAGACATTGGTTGTTTGGTTTGGTTTGGCTTCTTTATGTTACAGGGTCTTGAACATGGTAATAATCTTGATCACTGAGCTACAGTCCCCAGTCTATGTTCACAATTCCTCCAGATTATGTAGTATGGGACTTGCCTCTAGGTGAAAAGTTATCTCTGCTCTCTTTCCTCTGTTTCATGACTCTTGTGACATCATAGAAAGGGAACATACCAGATTCCAGGGATCTCTGGGTTCTTGTGACTCACTCTTTCTTTATAAATATGTCCTATAGATACCTGCCTGAAGTTTCTCTCATGTGAAGTTAACATGCAAAAATGTATTATATTGCTTTGAGATATTAAAAATAAATGTCTGCACATATTTGGACTTGGGAAATATTTTTTGTTTTCAAACTCAAGGGAAGAATGATAGTATATAGTTGAATTTTTCACATTCCCAAATATAACCAAATTATGTGATGAGTTTAGCACACAACCAGCTATCTCGTCTCAAACTACAATTTCTGTGAATGAAAAAATGAGATTTCATCAAAGGTATGGTGAATGCTCACATTTGTTAAAACATTATGTTAAAAGACACATTGTCATTAATCATTCTCAAAATACTCCCCCAACTTTGAACACAATCGTTCTACTTTCTGAAGTGGTCCCATGTCATGCCTTTAGTTGAGCTGTCTGGTTCCCTTGATGTCCAGAATCAATTCAAAAGCTTTACTTTTCATGGAATTTTAAGATCAAGGAAAAGCTGCTTGTCCCAAGGTGCCAGATCCTGTACACCTTAATGCTGCACCAGCCTGCCTTTCTGTTGGAAAGCACAGCAGCACTATTTATATATTTTTTATCACAACTCATAAAGATAGAAAAGATTTTTAAAACTGCTTCTGAAGTTGGCTGTAATAAGAAATAAGCATGCTGGACAAAAGAGAGGGTATCCTGAGGAAGATTATTGTGAATGAGTCTTTTATTATAATAGTTGTTTAAAGGTTCATTATATACTTTGATCATGTTGCATGTATTATAATGAGAATACATAATTTAATGAAGTTGGCTAACTGAATTGTGTCAAACTTTACAAGAGATCACTGAGACTCTCAGGCATTTGTACAAATAGCTCTCCTATTTCAATTCAAGCTTGAATTCTACCCTCTGATAATATTCTTGAGAACCATCTTTGCCCATAGATCTCAAAGGCAGAAAAGTGATGGTTTGAAGAGGTCAGATATGGGACTTGTCTGAAACTTCTTATTCCAGCATTTTGTGAATAGGCATTTCAACCCAGGAAAAGGTAAGGAAACATCAGCTTAGGACCTGGGGACTTTGATAACTGAGTAAGGAAAAAGGAAGTGAGTACAACTGTCCTATCTAAAATTTCAGAACATGACTGGGCTCCTATCTTTTTCACACGGTTTTCACTTTCCACTTCATTCTCCAAAATTCTCTGTATCCTCAGAGATGCTAGGCAATCCATAAATCTGTAGGTTATGTCTCCACTATGCTATTCATGACACTGATGCTGCACATGACTTGGGCTATTGAGACCCTATTTCTAAAATTTGAATGTTAGAGGGGCTGAGGATTTCGTTAACTGGCACAGTGTCTTCCTGGAACGGGTGAGGTCCTGAGTTAGATTCCTAGCACACCCCCCAAAACTAAAATAAAGTTTTAAAAGTTTGAATGTTAGTTCTTTCTAATATCAAATGACTTCTGTGATAGTTTTGTGAACTCCAATGTGGAGTATATTAGGCTACTAAAATATGGGCATTTCAGTGACATTTTCATCTTTTGTTTTCATATCAGGGATCAAACTCGACCTCACGTTTGCTAGGCAGGCACTTATTCTGCTGAGCTAAACCCCCAGCCCCTAGGTAACATTTTCTTAAATTATTCTCACCATTACCTCTAGTAGCAGTCATGTAGAATTGTTTTTCTTATAGACAAGTAGTGCTTTGCACTAGATGGGGTGGCCCTAATTACAGATTTTCTTATAAACTAATAGAATACTAGATTAAAAAGGACTGGTGCTGATACAGACAATATTAGCTATGACACTTTTACTTAGTCAATGCAAAAGGTTACTTCTTTTCTCTCTGCTGTGGAGGTAAGATGACAGTTTTAAGTTCTTTGGTGACTACTGACTTCTAGATTTTAGGGAACAACAACTACTTGGGTGTGATTTATAAACACTGGCATTGTCTTTAGGTATTTATAGAGTGAGAATAAAATCACAAAGAAAGATTTGGTCTTTTATTGGGGGATAGATAAGCTGGACCTGTTTCCTTTCTTCTCATTTATTATGCATTCATCTTATAAAATGATAATTTCCAATGACAAATATTTGCCAGACAATGAGTCAAGGGTCATGCTGTCCTGTACTGACAGGACTTTTTTGTTTGAAAATACAATGAGATTTTTAGTCTTCTGCACATTTCTATTCTCTAAAATCAGCATTTTCCTTCCACTGGGTCACAAATGTAAACAAGAATCTTCCTTTTTGTTTCAGTGTGTCCTGTGGAGTCATCAGAGAAAGAAATTCGTAGAGGAAAGGAAGATGGGATGGAAAATGATCCCTTAGTACTTGTGAAAATAACAAGAGAGTCCCAAGATTCTAAGCCTGAGATCTGTATGCCTGGGCCATCAGTTTGAGACTGAGCATGTAATGAGTCACCTGTGACAGTACATCATAGTCAGGAAAGAAATTCTGAGACCTTATTATTTATGCTTATTATGGAAAAAGAATATTATAAATACTTTGAAACTCTCAGAAAAGTTTTAATTTACAAGAAAATTTTTGTTAAATTTCTGGCTGCATTCATTGTTTTAATCAATCCAAATCTCAGTCCGATTTCTTCCTCCCAGGTGAAACTACAGGTGAATGATAAGCCCTCTTTTGCTGCTAAAACAACTTGTGGAGCCATTTATACAGGTAAAGAAAAAGTCATGATCACTCTACAGCTAAGCAATGTCTGAATCCAAAGTGACAGCTTTCCTCTCTGTCTATTCAGGAGGAGCCTGGAGCATCATCACTTGAACATTCTAAAATGTTCTATCTAAGTTACACTTGTTTTTATATGACTGCTACAAATCCTTGCAGTCTTCCAGTGGAATACAGTGCTGTGTGGGAGGAGCTGCTATAGATTTTCTTTTCCTGTTCAAACTGTGATGGCACCTATGTTACTCAGCTTTCCACCACTGTATTAAATGCATGAGGCTTGTTTTAGTTCATAGTTTGGGGATATCCAGTCCTTGCTTGATTGGCCTTCTGTTTTCTATCTATGGCAGGGCCACACACCATGGCACAACTGCACGACAGAGTAGGAACTCTCACCTCAGCTAGGGAGTAAAAGAGAGCGAGAGTAGGAGGGGTATGGAGCCTTCTGTCCCCTTCAAGAGCAAGAACCTAATTATTTGAAAACCTTCCACTAGGCCCCACCTCCTAATGTTTCTACTACCTCCCAATAGTGCCAAGCTTAGGAAGAAGCCACAGGCCTTTGGGGGATACTTGTAAAACCATATCAGCCTCCAAAATATACTTTCTTTAATATCAAGTAAAAAAAATTCTCCTCTCTCATCAACAGTGTTCCTCATATGAAACTTCCACCATATAATTCATTTTAATGTGTACATATATTTCTGTATCTTCTTTTCCTTTCTGTCCATTGTTTTAACTGTATTTGATAGCTAGCTTATGATGAATTATTGGGTCATCCAAGTGGAAATCTCTAGCAGATGTACTAGAGGTATAATAGGGACTGAAGGGGGGAGAGAGGGAGAGAAGGGAGAGCAGAAAGGAGAAAGAAAGGGAGGAAAGGAGGGAGAGAGGGAGAAAGAGAGATAAATCTCATAAAATAGTTTTCTCGTGAGATGAACTTGTTGTAGTAGAAATATAAAACTTTTGGTCCCGTCAAAATAATTTTATGAGGAATTTCTGCATGAAATAGGAAGTTAAGATGTTTTGAAAAAGTCTTTTCATTGTCTCATAATAATAACAATTTATGATAAGGAACCATAAAATCATCCAAATTCATCCTAAGTTGCTCAAAGTGGACATGGATATTAGTCTCTTGTATCTGCATCTGTTTGTTTGGGGTATGTGTTATTTTCTATGTTTGTGTGTCATCTCTTTTCATACACCTCTAAGTTTTCTGGAGGCACATTTCTCCTTTTTCACTTTATATTTTATTTTTCATTACTTTCTTTTTTCCATGTTTTTTTTATTAATTTTCATTGATTTTTTGGAAAAATGTTATTTTTCTGTTCTCTTCATTTGGAGGTTTATGTCTATCTTTTCTATTACTTTGTCTCCTAAGGCTAATTCTTACTGAGCAAATTTTGATATGCCTGATCAACAAATTTCTTGCCAGTATTTTCCACTTTTTTATGTTTGGCACTTTAAAAGAAGAAAATGAAACTCTATGGCACTCTAGCCCCATTCCCCAAAATATAATTTCTCCAGGGTAGTGTAATTCTCTTGAATTCAAGGAGACTAAGGGCTTTAAAATCAGACCTCAAACTAACAGCTGTTTAGGTGTTTAGAGCAGAAAGCAGTTTACTACAGAAAATTAATATACCCACAGAATCCTCATGAGGAAGTTCCAAAGCCCTCAGAAAGTCACTGCTCAAGATTCCCGTGAGGCAAAAAGATTAATCTTTTTCAGCGTGCAAAGGGCAAAGTCCTCTATAACACTAAATCTGCCTAGAATAGGTATCACCAGAGGCACCAATCCAGATGCTTCCTGCATGGATGGTGAGAAATTTGATTCTCAGCCCTAGGCACAGCCATTCCAGAAGCACAGAGAAGTAGTCAGGGATGATTGGGAGGACAGATGTTAGGACATAATGCAGCTCAGTTGCTGCTTCTGCGTAAAGGGGAGCTCACTACTATGTTATCAGGAACCTGGATTTCTCTAACTACCACTGCTCTTCATAGTACATCCTCAGGTTGTGGGGTTAAGACTGCTTAACTTTGCAAACACCCTCTTAGACTCAATTACAGGTATAAAATATATCTTTTAATTCTGTAAAAGTACATTATACTTACAGTAATTTTCAATGGATTTCACTATGTTCTTGAAAATTTAAAAATACATATATTCACATCAAGATTATAGTCTTACTGTTCTCCCCTGGAAACATTTCTCTTTAAATATGCTTTCTGCCTAGTAACATATGAAGGAAGATGACAGAAGCAATTCCATATTGTGACTCAGATTCCATCTTGTATTGTGTTTACTGCTCTATGAACTGTCTCCTGTGGCAAAAGGAAGTTATTTACTCAGGGCTGTATAAATCAAACTATTTCCTAAAACAATTATTTAGTCTTAGCTGGTCGGTGCTGAGCCAGTGAAATGTAGAAATAAATTTATCCTCCCTTCATATCTTGAAAAGCAACCTACAAAGTTGCTATAGTGGAATGCTGTGTAACTGATCCATCAGTTGAAGGTCAGTATTCCACAGTGGTGATCCTGGCTGTAGCGAAAAATGTAAGAGGTGATATTCATTAAAACATATTCTTTATTATTCAAGATTTCTTCTCTGAGTTATTTACTGCTAATGTTTCTAAGAGTTCACTAAGAATTTATCAATTATCTTAGCAAAAGAAGACCTCAACTTTATATCTTCCACTGAAAGAAACTTACAGGGAAAGCATGGGGCACACACCTAAGATTCTTAGGCAGTGGCATGGTGGCATGGTGTTTTTTTGTTGTTGTTGTTGTTGTTTTGAGAGAGAAATGCAGAACTTGCAAACTTTGTGAGCAAGCATGTATTATACATACAACAGAGAAACACTGAGCTTGGGGCACCGCGAGGTAAAATGTAAAAGTTGGAATATGACAAACTCTGTGACGCATTACCATTGTGCTGGTTGCTCTGTGCTGGTTGCCTTGGAGAAAATATAGCAAGAGTTGGGATCAGTGTGATCTTCTAGGGTACAGGTATCCTGTGGCAGTTGGCTTCCGATCTCTAGGAAAAGAGACTTCAATCATAAAACAGCTTTTTCTGTATGGCACTCTTCAGAAATGGGGGAAATGGATTGCTCTACAGTCTTGGCAATGTTGAGTTGGTCTGTGAATTGGCTTGAAATGTGAAAATGAAGCTCCTGTGTGAGCAAGTCTCTGCTCTTCTGCAAGGTGAGGCTACAGGTCACTTATCTCCACTCAGTTTCCAGAATTGCTGCCAAGAGAGCACGTCCTGGTGATGCTCAGAGCACCTGCCGCCTGTTGCACTGTCTAGCTTAGAAGACAACATAACCTCCTTATTGACATATGTGACTGGGAAAACTGTGCCACAATTAATGGGACACACATCCCTAAAATAACTGAGATGGGGATGCCAGATGTTCTGGGAAAGGATCTGGAATTTCCTCTATAGCTCAACTGAAGCTGTTTCTCTGTGTCCTTTGCTCTCGCAGGATGCCCAGTTTAAGTTCAGCCTGTTTGTACTCCCTAAAGGAATTCACACTAGTACTTTCCAGTGTCCATAACCCATTTGTCCCCAGGGCTAGGCATGACAGGTCTATAGAAATGAACAGCTGCCCTTGTAGGGCTTCTCATCCAACCAGACATGTCCAGCACCTTTTCTCCCTCAGGACAACCAGAGGAGAGCTGCGCCTAAGTGGCTGATACTGCCTTAGCCTCTACCTTCCCTAGGGATTACTATATAATGAACCCTAGAGGTCTACACTGCAGATCACTCTCCAAGGCCACTTTATGCCTTCTCAACTGGCCTTCATATCATCTCAAAGGGTACAAAAACAGTTGTTGTTACTCATGAAATAAGTTGTGGAAGAATGGAAGGATAGGAAGACTTGAAAGTAGCATCCACAATTGACAAATTGAGGAACAGAAAGGAAGGCAGAGTTCCAAAGTTACATGGATTCAAAAGTCACATGTAAAGTGAACCATTCAGGTGGCTTTTCCTAGTCATAAATGAAGGCAAAATGTATCTGATCAAACCCAACTAGATACTCATTTTGTATTACTAATTATCTACAAACAATTCTGGTATAGCTTATATCTAAGTGTCTTCCCAAAGCCTTGTGTTCTCATAAGTGGAAGTTTAGGGTGAGGTTACCGAATCATATGTGTGATACTGTATTGCTGATGTGTTCACAATTCAATTAGTCCATTGATTGATTTGGCATAGTTGCAGGTGATGAACTTACCAATCAATAGGCTTGTAGACTATATGAAATATAAAGGGAAAGAAGGAAGTAGACTTTCTGTCTCCTGTTGCCTTGTTATAGACTATTTATCCTCTGCCATGACATCCTGTCTTTGAGTCAGTTGACTATTGACTGAAACCTCTACAACTGTGACCTAACATAACCTTTTCTCCCATAAATCATTGGTATCAGATATTTTGTCTTAGAAAACAAAATGTTGCTAAGATAAATACTTACTGATTTCATTTCTAAATTTTAGTGCCCTATCATGTGTTCCAAACCTCTGACCCTCTTGTCTCTTTTATTTTCACTATTACTCCAAATGCAATATTTGTTTGACTTAAGTGTCATCTAGATTCTTTTCTCCCTTCCATTTATCAGTCCCCCCTATATCCTCACTCTCCTGCCTGTAAGGTTCATATAATAAACTTCTGTAATAAACTGCAAGCATTCTTGCCCAGATGAAAGATTCCTTGACTTTATGGATATCCTATTATGCCTACATGAATGTGTATGTATCAATAGAGGATAAGCCTAATTTCTTTCAAGCCAGTTTCTGAAATATGAGTTTCTCTTCAGAAAATTTTAAGTAGTGTCAATAAAAACTTATTATAGAATTCTGCTGAACTTTCAGTGCTTTTGACAGTCTTAGTACACTTTTTCTTTAGTTCTCATTTTTTATTACTGTGTTAAATGGGCCTTATAATTCTATCTATCATCTTGACCTACCAATCATGTAAAGCCCAAAATGGAATCTCTAGCATGTTTCTACTAGATTTCAGTTCCCTTGATAGTAGGCAAAAAGCTGAAGTTTCAGTAAACAATAAACTTCTGGACCTCAACTTCTCATCTCCACGTCTACTAACCTGAGAATTTTCACATGTGCCTTAGAGGGAATACCACTACCTAAGCCACCTAAGCCTTTTGATATCCACTTTCCCTACACAAAGATTCACCATTCATAACTCAGGCCTTGAATGTCCTAGGCAAATGTAAGATTTTTGAGAAGAGACCATGACTTTTCTACTCCAGGGTTATGCTTCCAATCTGTAACCTCAGAAAATTGTCATGCCAAATCTCACAGAAAGTGTCAACTACAAGATCTATTTTGCTGATATGAGTGGCTTCAAAATGGGATAATATGGGACATAAATCAAGGTGTGCTTCTTGTCCTTTACAACTCAATTTTTCAGCTCAAATAGGACCATTTTCTAAAATTCTCTCCTACATAAAAAGAATCCTGGCACTCTATGAGATTGAGGCAAGAGGATCTCAAGTTCAACTCTACCCTGTGCAATTTAGTGAATTACCAAGATCATGTTTCAAAATAATTAAATACTTTAATTAAAATTTTAAAGGGGTAATCTTGGGTTTAATTTCTCCCAAACAAAATAAAGAATTAAATAACCTTACTATTAAAAACAGATCTTAAGATTCACAATCATTTTAAGAAGAATAGAAATATAATTGGATCCAGCTATTATCCTTTTACATATCTTTCCAAAATTTAATGACATCATATTATAAAAATATGTGCCCATGTTTATAGCACCACAATTCATAACAGCCAAATCTTTGAAGCAGCCTGTATGTCCATCAACAGATGAATGCATATAGAAAGTGAAAAACTTACACATAATGGAGTACTACTGTATGAAATATAAAGGAAAAGAAGCAAGGCAGACTTTCTGTCTCCTGCTGCCTTGTTATAGATTATTTATCCTCTGCCTGAAGACAAGCCTGAATCATGTAGAAGAAAGTCTACACCCCGAGACTGTAATGTTAAGTAAAATAAATGACACAAAAGTTTAAATATCATATGGTATTTCATATAAGAAAGACAAAATACAAATATAGCACAAGCAGATAGATAATAGCAAGTATGGAAGTAGAGTTTTCTCAAATTGGGAGAGGATCAAGAGATGAAGGGAGGGGAATTACATAAAAAGTAATTAAAATGCATTGTGTACATGTACCAACTCCTCACAAGGAATGCAAACACTATTTACTACAGATACACAGCAATAAAAAACTTAAAAATGTATAAAAGTTGTAAATAACAAAAAAGGAGAAGTTTGTAGCATAAGAGTAGAAACGTACCTTTATCTATGATTATAGTCAGGTAATACATCTTAAGTACCTTAAAAACAAACAAAAATCTTACTCTTTACCTATAGTTGTTCACTCAAATGAGGCTCCTTCCTCATCAGGCACAATGCTATCTTTGGGCTTTCTAAGTGGCTGTTTCCTTTACATGCATTTTTGTTTTCCACATATGCACATAGTTATCTTTCTCATGTTCTTTGAGTCTTCGTACAAGTTTGACATTTTCAATAAAGTCAACTCCAACTGAAAATTGTGTTTTGTCCTATACACACTATGAACTGCATCCCCCTACCCAGTGGTCCTCAACATGTGACAATAGCATATCACTGCAGAAGTCCTTTGGAATAGCACCAAGCCACAGTCTCCTAGTAAACAAAACACTGCATCAAGCATCACTGAAAGTCACATTTTCCAGTCATAATTTTATCAGCCTCTTCTCTATGAAATGTAACACTTTGTAAAACAGACTTTGCTTACTATACTAATATACTTATTTCTCATAATTTTCTTATATTAAAATGATCCTTTATTTCCAGGGCAACAAAACTGCTTTCATTCAGTTTACTAATGTCTCTCCTTTGCCAAACTTAATGGAAAGTGTTCAGTCTCATCTGTGTTGGCCTCTAACATGTTTCCAAAGGAAGGTCCTCCTTGTTATGGATTGGATGTGGTTTGCCCCCCAAGGGTGCATATGCTGGGTGCTTGTTTCCTAGCATGGTGATATGGGGACTGATGGAAAGTGTAAGGGGTGGAAAGTAGTGGTCTCTAGGTCTGTTGGGATTATGTTCTTGAAAAGGATTGCACTATTTCTCTTGACCATGATTACTCTCCTGAGCACATGATTACATAAATCTAGGAAAGACACCATCCAGTCTGCCTCTGGCTTCCTGTTGTGGATTCAGTGCTTACTGCCACCTGTGGTCTGGCCACCACCACTTGCTATGATGTGGTGTAGACAAAAGACTGCCAGAGTAGAACTGAAGTAGGTGCTATGCCCTGGACCTGTAAAATCATGACCTAAATAAATCTACACTCTTCCTAAGTATCTTGCCTAAGATATTTCATTACAGCAATAAAAAAGTAATGCAAATCTCATTTTTGAAGCAACCTCTGCCTTTGGCTTTAGTGACCTGGTTTTCTCCAACCAATATTTCACAGTATCTTTTAAAGTGTCTCTATGTCAATAAGCCATTGAACATTGCTACTTCTAAAATTATGTTTTTTGATCTGAGAATACTTTTTAATTCTGGATTAACATTTTAAACGTTGGTTTTAATTACTACCTAGCACCTTTGTACTTATCTCAATATCCAGCACCTGTTTTCTGATCTGCTCACTCATATCCAAGTTACTACAGCCTTTTTTACTTGACTATTTTTGCAAATACCTCATTTAATCCTATAAAGCTGCATTCATCATCTCGCTCTTCCAAGCTGCCCCTAGTATGATGTTCTCAGAAAGTTTTAAAGCTGCAGTACATCTGTCCACTTAGTCCAGGAAATCTGGAGTGATTTTTGAATCTCTTTATCCATACTCCTATATTAAATGTATTATGTTGTTGATTCCAAAAAATAAGTATATGTGGAGTCTGTTAAGATTTTCATACTCCACAAGGAACATTCTAGTAATCAGACCCTATGCTTTCTTACAAATTTTCTAACTAGATACCCGGTATCCAACAGTCTCACCCTCAAACATAGATTGAGTCTCTCTCTCTCTCTCTCTCTCTCTCTCTCTCTCTCTCTCACTCTCTCTCCCTAGAGTACTACTTTTAAAATGCAATTTTTCATTCCCATACATTTCATTAGTTTACTTTCAACTTAGGATAAAGCACAAAAATCACATTTCCATAAGTGTCTTTTCCCTTGCATATATTGCAACAATTCTTTAAGAATTTTTCTGCATACTCATTTAGATGTAACATTTCTTTCCTCAGATACTTTGTAATTCCTAAAATCAAACAAACATTATTGCATTTGTAACTTCAGTAGAATAATAACAATCTCTTGCAATGAACTTTTTTGTTTATATGACTAAATAGTACCTCTTCTTTAGATATTTCCTTCAATATCAATTCACTGAAATACTCTCTGACCATACAAAAAGGCAATATCTTCTAATTATGCCTTGTTATTTTTATCTTATATGTCCATTTGATAAGTGATAAATTTGTTATTTTCTTTGTGCATTTTGTCAAATAATAGAGTAGGGTTACTTTTACATAGTTCACCAACTTTTGAATTGTAATATTAAGTATCCACTTCATAAATATTTATTAAATAAATGAATATGTGATTCAATGTATAAAACCAGAGAGACAAAGAGGAACAGCAAAAAACAATTTCCCAAGTATATGAAACCAATTTTCATATGAGAAGCACATACATTATGCTTACATTGTCCATTTCCAGTATTGTCAAATCCAAGTAATAAGCATATCTGTGAAATGAGTGTTGTGATTGCAAACCCATATCCAAATTGCTGTGAATAACAACATCAGGGTTACTTCTTTGCTATCATTTGCTATCTTTGCTGTCATCCTGGGTTTGCAATTCAATTCTCCAGTGCAATTGAAACTTTAATTCACAGCTTCTGTTCCACATTTTATTCATCTGTAACTTAAATTTTATCAGAAGAATACTTTCAACCTCATTCTCTGAACCCAGCATTACCTGCCATCAATGTCAGACAAAGACACTATGGTAATAGAAATTTTCAAGCAAATATCCTTGGCATAAAAGTTCTCAAAAATACTAGAAAACTGAATTCACCTTAAGATGATAAATTTTGATCAATTAGAACTCATTCCAGGGATGAAAGCATGGTTCACCCATGCAAACAATAAATATGACCTGTGATATGAAGAGAATAAAAGGAGAAAACCTATGATCATCTCAATGTGTGCAAAAAGCATTGAAGCCTAGTGAACTTTCATTGAAGGTGAAAATGGTCAACAAATTAGGAATGAAGGAGTGTGCTTCAACATGATAAAGATCTGGCATGCCCAAAGTTACTTTCACAATTAATCACCCAAGGCTGAAAGATTTTTCTCTAAGATCAAGAACCATGACTAACATTGCCACTTCTACTCTATATAATACTGGTCAGAGTATCAGGCAATAGAAAGAAACAAAAATAAAATTTAAAGCAAACTCGATATTGTAGCATTGTATCTTTGTGAGAATGGCATGGTCTTTATTATGGCTTGTATCTAGATGTACCTTTAAAGTCTCATGTGCTTATAAGTGGTGTTTTTAAGAGATGGCTGGTCTAGGGTTTGTGATACTGGAATTAAGGGTGTGTGAGACTAAATTAGCCCTCTTATTGGAATTAGTATAGTTTTAAATTTCACCACCCCAAAAGACTGGTAGGCTTAATGGGAAAAGGGCTAAAGCAGGCTGCTCCTCGCCGCTTGCTGTTTTTTGCTTCCCTTGCTGTGGATTGTTTCTCCTCTGCAATGCTTCGCCACCATGCTGCCCTGTCTTGGAGTCAGCCAAATCTGGAATGAAACCTTGACAAACTGTGAAGTGAAATAAACCTTTTCCTTCTATAACTTGGCTGTTGGGTATGTTATCTCAGCAATGAGAAAAGTAACTAAGACAGTTGTATATAAAAAACCCTGGATATCATAAAAATTGTAAACATATAAATGAGTTCAGTGAAATTACAGACACAAAAACAAGCATGCAAAACTCTACATTTCTTTGAATTGATAACAAAATGAAAAAGAAAATTAAGAAAATAAACCATTTACAGTAATTTCAATATACACAAGTGGAAAGCTAACCCACAATCATAAATTAAAAGAATTATTTTAAAAATTCTCATACCATAGAATAATCTACAGATTCAATATAATCACTACATAAATTCTAATGGTAATTTTCATAGAAATAATAAAATTCACATAGAAGCGTCCTTGTTTATGTTCTGATGAAAATACTGAGTAATTTACAAAGGAAAGAAATTTGTTGAGTTCTGCATTCTGGAAATCCAAAAGCATAGCACTGGCATCTTCATGGTTTATTTTGACAGCTGCCCCATATACTGAGGAAAAGCAAGGGGTGAGTATATGTGAAAGCAAGAGCATAAAGACAAGAGAAATTACATAGGAGTTAAGGAAGAAGCAAAAGCTGAATCGATTCTTGTCACAATGAACCTACTCCTGAATGAATTCCTTCATGGCAATTGAGCCCCCATGACGTGATCATATCTTAAAAGTCTCATCACCTCTAAACTATGCTACACTAAACATCAAGAATGACAATAAATTTTGGTATTAACAAACCATATCCAAACTATCCCCTCAAATAGAAACAAAGCATGAATGGTGGTTGCCAGAGTGTGAATGGAGGGGAAAGGCAGATAGCCAAGGGGTACAAAGATTGAACAATATAAGACAAAAATGTGCTAGATAATTGCTACACAGCTTAATGCCCAGAGCTAAGAATACTATATTGCATATTAAAGTTGATATGTCTTACTAATTAAACATTCTTAACATAAAAAATTAAGAAAAATAACAAACTTTGGAAGGTAATGTGTATGTCTATTGCCTTGATGGTAGTGATGGTTTCACAGATACACACTTTTCCACAAACTCAGAAATAGGTACACATTTTTGCATATCAATCAAAAATTCATGAAAATGTTTTTTAAAAGAAAAATAAAGGATTATCTTAGTTTCTTTTCTCATTGCTGGGACAAAATTCCTGACAGAAGTTAAAGGATGAAAAGTTGATTTTGACTCACAATTTGTAGAGGCTTCAGTTCATAGTTGGCTGGCTCCGAAGCAGGGTGACATTATAGAAGGCCATCTCAGAGGAGAAACATGTTCACAGCAGACAGAAGGAACAGCAGCAAGCATCGACAAGCTTGCCTTCTTTCTGACCCTTTATATTTCAACCAAACTAAACCTTTTGATTGGTGCCATCCCCACCCAGGGTGAGGTTTCCCTTATCCATTCCATTATATCCAGTATCACACACTCTAATCCAGCTTCACATGCATATGATCTAGCTGCCTCCCAAAAGCCCTACCTATGAGAATGGGGGGCCTTGGGGGGACATGAAGGTACAAGCCATAGTAAGGAAAGATAGTAAGAATTTGGCAATATCAGAATTGGCAAGGGCAAGTCTCATTCAGGGACTGTGACAGTTCATTCCTCACAAGCAGGAAACTTCCAAGTTTCAAGTGTTCCATACTATGTGTATTTAATTTCACTGGTCAATCATAAATTATAAATTACTGCCACACATCTCTTGCTCATATTTAACTCTCACTAATTATACTTTAAAATTATATTATACACATATATATGTGTTTGTGTGTGCGTGTGTGTGTGTGTAAATTATTTTATAGGCAGTATGTATCTTGAAAAGCCATTAAAAGCATTCTGCTCTACTTGGCAGTTGTACTTATACTTGCAAAATATAATTTGGAGTTTTACTTATGTAATTTTCTGCTATAAATTTAGTAATCAATGAATCATGCTGAATCAAATGATTTTGGTTGTCTTGTCAAAAATCTTCCCTTATCTAAAAGCAAATCTGAATAATACACATAATACATAACTGTTTTTTATTTCTCAGAGAATCAGCCATTATGTCTGTCATTTATTAGAATAAAAATCCCTAGAAAATTTATATCCTCATCACTCACCACTCATCTCCTTAGATCTTTCTCCTACTTAGAGTAATATCCATCCACTTCAGAGGAATTTTTTTATGTAGCAGCCTTTTAAACATGATAGATGACAGAAGCTTGGTTTATAGTAACAGAAGTGGAAATGAGGAAAAGAAACCTCATTTGAAATATGTTTACTCTCGGTTCTCTAGTAGGATGATGTAGGAGAATTACCTCCCAAAAAAGCAATTATTTTCAAAAGTAGTTGCTTTCTTTCCAATGATGTTTTGGGTTCTGACCATAAATTGTCAGTGGCCTGTGCTTGAAGTCACAGCAATTCCATGATATTGATTCATTCCCAAAGCAAGAAATATTTTCCAGTTGAATGGGACTGGATAATATTCAGCAATGTTAGTAATTCAGCAATGTTAGTAATGAGTCCTGAAAAAGAAAGGAGATGAACATCCCAGTTGCCTGCAAACCATAACGGCAATATTCATGTTTCAAACATCACCACAAAGGCCTACCCTGTGCTTGAATATTCATCTCCATTGTTTTGGGCAGAAGCTGTCTCCAAAATTGAGATCAAACCTTGAATGACTTCATCTGTAAGAAGACAAAGGGATAGGTCAGAAAGAGGTGCAAGTTTGAGCCTAAATACAATCAAAAGGGTACTTACAAGATAGCCTCATGGTGAATCAAGTCACCAAGAAATGAAATATGTTGAAATTTTTCTGAAGCACAAATACACAGATTAAAAAATACCCTATGGACTGGGAATTTAGTTCAGCGGCATAGGCGCCTGCCTTGCAAGCTCAGTCATGAGTTTGATCCCTGGTACCAATAAAAATAAATAAATAATATCCTATGATGCAAACTGAATCATTAGCATGATATTATTCATAATTTTGATGTTGTATCATATTTTTCACAAAATACTTCTTTCAATGTACCCAGTAAAAGAAAGACACTTAAAAGCTGTTCCCCTTCATTTATTTCTAAACTCAGTTGTAGTTGTAAAAAAGAACATGCATTAAAATTATTTTGGAGGAAAGAAAAAAGGTAGAATGTATGAAGCCTTTTGTATATCTCTCCAAGAGACAATATTAAAGAAAGAATGGAAACTTCTCACTTCCCACAGATGCTTTCTGAGAGAATATCTTACCTTTTCTCCTTGCCCAGGCTATACTCTTAACAAGTAATACTAGTATCATCTCCATGTCTACACTCCTAATTTTCTCATTGTGCTACTGAAAATCCCCAAACCTAACTCATTTCCATAAACGGAAACTTTACCAAGTCACATTTTTCCATGTTCAGCAATCGATATTTCCAAGACCAGATACAGTGAGAAAAAATAGACATCCTTGCTGTGTTGCACAGCAATTACTGCAGATACAGTCCAGCTATGGTGACACAAGATACATTACTCTACCTGGCATGTCACCTTTAATGTCCCAGAAAATGACTGTTGCCTTTAATGAGCTTCAAATTCAGACCTATTGCACCTGCAAGAAAGAGACATAAATTAGATAGATCAAAGTTTAGAAGGCAGAAAAATGAGAAGTAGATGAAATGGATGATAAAAATATAGCTTGAGTGTTGAGTTAGAATTTATAGGTAAGAGGAAAGAAAAATGAGAAATTTTAAGGTAAAAAGTTTTGATTTCTACCACATAAAACTAGAGAAGAAATTTAATATAAAATATATGAAAGTACATCTTTGTTTAAGATGTACTAGATATCCAAAATACTTTTTCCCACCAACAGAAGGCTTACTTCCTATGGGCAGTTGCATGGGCAGGGAGACCTAGCCAGATCCTCCTCTGCTTGCTGGTCGCTGCCTCCAAAAGGCTTGCTTCCTGTGGGCAGCCAGCTCAAGTAGGGTCATGAAGCCAGATAAGCCCTGTTCACCTGAGGTCTGCCTTTGGAGGCAGCCATTGCCCACCAGGAGAATCAGATAAACACACCCCTATGTGCCTGCTGCCATTGGGTAGTCCTAGAGTAGACATGCAGGTTGAAAGAAGAAATGGACCCACCACTATGCACCCCTGGCCATCAGGTAAGTCTCAGTGTAGCTGCACAGGTCTGGAGAAGCCTGCTCCATGCTTTGCTACTTCCATGGGAACCTGGGTTCAGACAAACCCAGGTACTTGGCCCATTCCCCTACAATGTGGAGGGGCAGCTAACATGGGAAGCGCCTGGGACCCCACAACTGGCTTGTTGGGAAGAACCCAGGAACATGTTAAGACAAAGGAGCAAAAGGCAATCTCAGACTTCTAGCCTACATAGAACAAGTCTGGGATAAAGTCATGGAAGAAAATGGAAGTTATGCACCCAAAATGTCCAAGATGACAGCAACTAAAGTAAAGAAACAACTTCATGAGATTTTAAAGTAACCAGATCAGAAATAATGTCTCAAGTAAAAAAAGAAATCACAAACATAATGGAAGAATTGCTGAGCATATATAAAGATATATGCATAGATAAAAAAGAGGAGCATAGGAAAATGACGGAAACCTTGAATGAACATTATAGAAAGGAATTACAATGCATGAAGTAGATTCAAAGAGATAACCAGAAAATTAAAGCCCTATTGAAAGCTGGCAAACCTACTTGAAAGAGACTGAAGATAGACTCTCAAATCTTAAAGACAAGATTGCAGCTAGTGATCATGAAAGGAAAGATCTCTTAAAAATAACAAGGAACCTGTAAATAACAGTTCAGTGGCTGCAAGATTACTCAAAGAAAAATAGTTTAAGAGCGATAGCTATACATAAATGAAATAAAAAGACTATTTACAGAAGTAATAGCAGAAAACTTCCAAAACATGGGGGAAGGATCTAACATGCATATAAGTGAAGCATATAGAACTCCAAAAAGCCATAACCAAGTAAATCTACATCCAGATGTATAATAATCAACATCCCAGAAATTCAGCACAAGAACAGAATATTAAAAGCTATTAGAGAAAAGAAACAAATCAATTATAAAGGAAACCAACTAGAATCCCAGCAGACTTCTCAACACAAACTATCAAGTCAAGAAGTGCTTTCAGTAAAGTGTTTCAAATCTTGAAAGAAAAAAACTTCCAACCCAGATTGATGTACCCTGCAAAACTATCTTTCAAAATTTATAGAAACACTTCCACAATAAAGAACTGAAGGAATTCATGGCCACCAAACCAACTCTACAGAGTTCTGAAGGATTTTCTAGAGAGAGATAAAGATTAGCATGATAACAGGAACAGTAGCAGAAGTGGATCACTAAACAGGACAGACCATTGAATGAAGGGGAAAAGTGGAGGGTCAACAGCACTAGGATAGCATGGCAGGGATGAACCAATGTATGCCGGCTATATCCACTAATGTAGATGGCCTCAATTCACCAATGAAAAGAAACACAGAGAGAGTGGATCAAGAAACAAGATCCAAAATATCCTGTATACAAGAGATACATTTAACTTGAAAGGAAATTCATAGACTGAAAATCAAAGAAGAGAAACGAATTTTTCAACATGACAGGAGACCACAAAAAAAGCAAGGGTAACTTGTCCATGAACCACATAATGGATAAGAAAGTTATGATATTTTCATACAATGGAAAGCCACCGAGCTCTAAAGTAGGATAACCTCAAAACTCTTTTAGGTAAATGGATGCAACTAGAGATCATGCTCATGGGTAAACTGATTTGGACTCATACAAATGAACACAAAGTTATCTCCCCAGCATAAAAATCTGAAGGAATCAGTGGGATTAAAAAATCACAATAGATACTATGAAAGTAATAAGGTAGGAAATGCCTAAAAAGGGAAAATGGAAAACACTGTAAATGTCCTATTATCTTGTTTTGAATTCTTGTATTGTTTTCATAATTTTGTTAGATTTGGTTTTATTGTTTTCTTTTGTTATATTTTACTGTGTCTGATGGTATGGGCAGCTATTTTGAAGATAATGAGATGTATTATGGTAACCATTGTTGATTTCCTATTATTTTAAGTTCTATTAAGTTTTGTTTAAATTGGCTTTATTCTGTTTTGATTTGTTTGATTTTTTTATGTGTGATAGTATGGACAGTTATTTTTGAGAAAATGAGACATAGTGGTAATCATTATTGATTTCCTATTGTCTTGTTATGAAGTCCTATAATGCCTTAGTTCTCTTGTCTTGATTGGTTTTATTCCATTTTGCTCTATTTGATTTTATTATATTTTATAGTATGTACTGCTATTTTAAAGAAAGCAAGAGACTTTTTAGTAGCCATTGTTCATTTCCTATTATCTTGTTTAGAAGTGCCATAATATTTTCATTCTTTGTTTTAATTGGTTTTATTCTATTTTGTCTTGCATGATTTTGTTGTGTGTAAAATTATGGACAGCTATTTTGAAGAAAATGACAGACATGGTAGCCACTGTGGATTTCCTGTTGTCTTGTTTTGAAGTTCTGTATCCCTTGCCTTGTTCTGTTCTGATTTGCTTTATTCTGCTTTATATTGTCTTGTTTTATTCTATTTCAAATAAAAAATTTAAGATAAAAAAATTTACTAATTAAGTTTATTGTTACATTTTAAATATACATAATGATCACATTCATCATAAAGAATTTGTGCCTGTTCATGATGGAACTTGATTTATTTCCCATTTCCCTACCCTCACTTCAACCTCTCTTCCTCTCTTTAATTATACAAAGCTTTATTTCATTTTTTCTTCTTTTGTCATTTTTTGTTTTCCTTTCTTTTCTTTTTCTCTCTCTCCCTCCCTAGTTCCCAATCCTATCTGAATGTGTTCTTCCTAATTCACAATATCTATTATAATTTTCCACCCTTATTTATACTTTTGGTCTCTCATATCAGAGAAACAATAAGGTATTTGCACATGTGTGAACAATTTATTTCACTTAAGAGTATGGTCTCAAGGTCAATTCATCTAGCAAGAAATGTCTCAAGTTTATACTTTTTTATGAGAGTAGTACTCTAAAAAATGCATCTTTATCCATTCATCACTTGATGAGCATTTGGGCTGTTTCCAAGATTTAGCTATCACAAACTATACCACTAACAACATGGATGTGCATACATTGCCATAGTATGATGATTTTAGTTCTTCCAGGAAGATACCTAGAAGAGGAATAGCTGGGTCAAATGGAACCTCTAGAAGAACTCTTAAAGATATTGATGTAGGCAAAGACTTTATGAACAAAACTCCAACCACACAGGAACTATCACAAAGAATCAACAACTTGGTTCTCATCTTATTAAAAACATTTTGCACAGCAAGAGAAACCATCAGCAGGATGGACTCGTAGTGTGGCAAAAATTTTTACCATCTGTTCCTCAGAAAACAGGACTATTTTGGGGAATATATACAGAACTCAAAAAAATCAGACTCCCTCAAAAATTTAAAGACCCAACCAAAAATGTGCATCTGAAATAAATATGTACTTCTTCTCAGATGAAGAAGTAGAAATGGCAAATAAATATATGAAAAAATGTTTCCAAGATATATTTCCAAGATTTGTAATAACTAAATCTTGGAAACATTTTTTTTCATTTATTTATTTGCCATTTCTACTTCTTCATCTGAGAAGTATATAACCATACTACTAAGTTTTTGTTAGTTCAGCAAACATAATTGTTTGTACTATTATTATTTGATTATATACTTTTTATGCTTTTATTTTGTGACTTGAGCGACCACTTCTAAGATAACAATATGTAATTTATCAACTAGTGATTTCTTACTGTTTTTTTAATTCTGTACTATTTCTACCCCTTTTTCTGTTTTGTTTTCTTTTTCAAAATAAAAAATATGAAAAAGTGTTCAACATCACTGGTCCCTAGAGACATGCAAATTAAAACAACATTGAGATTCTCTCTTACTTCAGAAAAAATAGCTATCATCAAGAACTCAACCAATAACACATGCTGATCAGTAATGTGGAAACTTAACTGAATTTAAACAGAATACAGGAGTAAAACTTCCAATTTCAAAAGGTGATTTTAAAAACAGAAGGGAAAATTAATTCAATGGGATTTATAGGTGTCATTTTCTTGCAGGTATTTTATAGGGATTTACAGGTTAAATGCATGTGGAAGTATTTGAAATAATATTCATTATTACCTTTCTTTGAAAGATGTTGAAAATATGCAATTGATAGAGAATTATTGTAAAATGCATGTAAATGAAGTAAGAGCTAAGTTAAATATGCTCAACATCACACAGCACCACAGAATCTGTGGAAAAGGGTCAGAGGTGCATGGACAAGCAGAAAGGCTGTGCAGGAGAAGGGATCCAGCTCCCCAGCAGTCTGGGGACTCTCCAGGATCAGCTGACTTTTTTAAAAGTCAATCTTTAAAACTAAAACTTATCTCAGGCTTTTCTTTAAGAACAGATAAACCAAAATTCTGGTTTACTATTGCTACTTACATCATTATGAAAATGTTTAATGACAATATTTTACATGATGTTAATGTTAGAATATAACAGACATTTAGAATAAATATGTCAACTGTGAGAAAAATGCTTCCTATAGAACCAAAATTAGAGGGATATGTATGAAATGGAAATTGGTGATTCAAGTTCCTGTTTTAGATTATCAAAACACTTAGGAAATTGGCTTTGTTTGTTTTTCTCTTATTATTCAAACATTATTGTTACATCAAACATTAAGAGTCAGATTTTCCTAAAAGGAGTCATTTCTCCCAATTTTCCCCAAGGAAACTCTGAGCAACCTTCTGCAGGAGTGATTAGAGCATAAAACAAGCTGTGAGAGGTCTGGTTTCCAGACAGGAAAGACTTGGTGCAGCTTAGCAAGTAGAGCAATGTTGAAGACCAGAGACCAAGCCCAAGCATCAAAGCATGATTATCAGAGCCTGTGACTCTCTCTCTGTACCTAACACAATCTGCTAAATTCAAGACTTGCATGTTTCTTGTTATCAATATGTGTGTGTGTGTGTGTGTATGTATGTGTGTGTATATATATATATATATATATATATATACATATACTTTATAATCTTTTATTGGTGTAGACTTTATTAACAATTATCTTTTTCTTGTATTTCAGTTTTGCTTCCAATAGTGCTGCTAACATGAACTCCACAAAATTTTCAACATTTTATGTATCTTGTATCTACATTTGTCCTAATTTCACAGTGTTTATATCTGTATCTCATGATTATATATATATATATATATATATATATATATATATATATATATTTCAACCATTTCCTCTATCTCAGAAATGTCACAGTAAAGTAAAAGCACAATCTCACTGTAATGCCAAGAATTTAGAGATAGCATTATGATGTCATTATTTTCTCTTGAGTGTTGAGAAATTGCTTCATTTTTCCCAGAATTACGTAAAGAAGCTAAAAACATTTGTTCTTTGGAAATGAGAAGACAACGTGGCATTGAAAAGGAGAAGTGTTTATAAAAGCTGAGATTGATTTTTCCTTACTACTTCCTTATTATGCTAAGATACAAACAACAAAGGAAGTTGAAGAATATACCGAAAAAATTCCACAAAATGAAGAGCACTGTAACTATCCACTTTACTGAAATATCAAAAGCTTTCACATTTTGCACTTTTGAATTTTTATAAATGTGATTCTCTGGTAAAAATAATTTTGTTAAAAACATATCATATCACTGATTATAGCAAACACATTATATCCAGCCTACATCAAAGACATGAGGCAAAGTTACGTTCCCAAAACTGGACTCTACAAAAGTCTTGCTAATGGAATTTGGTCATTTTCCATGTTTGTGATTTCCATAGACTTCTTTGGAAATTGGTGTTTAAATGCTAATGGTTATTCTGAGGAAAATAATCTAATCATTGAATGAGTTTAAAAATATTTATTTAAATAATTTTAAAACTTTGATAGAAAACAGTGACTTCTCAGTTTACACTGATTACTCTGTGTGTAGATAAACCTGTATGGCCCACCTCAATTTTACAGGAGGAATTCATTTTTACCCTCATGTTCGACATATTAAGAATGGGATATTTTATCTTATTTATAACCACTATCTCCCTGATTTCTGTGCCCAGTTCAAGATGAAGCCCCAAACAGTCACATGAAAATACTCACCAGGATTTTCATACTGTATTTCCCCATAGAGTGACCTTATTAATATAACTAAGATTAATATGTAGACATTAAAATGAGATGTAAGAGTACAAGTGATTTTAGATAAGCAAATTACACTTTCCAAATGACTATTGCTAAATTCAGAGTGTTATCCTTCCCTATCCTTTTCAAGCCAGCTACATGGCAAATGATATAGCAAAGCTTAAATAAAACTATGTTACGATTAACAAATAATGTATTATTCAAGTCTAATGAGACCTCAGGATTTACTAGATGTAAATTATCTGTGCCTCTGAAATGATAAATTACCTTTCTTAAAATGTAATTTTTTGCTCTTCCCCAAATTGAAGTAGAGGCACAAACTCCAAAGTTGTCAGAACTTTCTGAAGAAAGTTTGAGATGAAACAAGTTACTGGAGAAATATAATTTGCAATCTAGGGTGAGCGAATATAATGGAGAAGATGGAGAACAGAAAGACAAGGCCCTGAAAACCTAGTGTGTGCTTTGTTTCTTAGTCTTAACTTTCTAAATTTTTGAAATGACTGTATTACTGGAAACATTTTAAGGCTGAAAGAGATGACAGAAAACTTGCTAGCAAATGCTGAAACTTTGACCGAATGGAAGTGAGAACTAAAAACTTTTAGAAATAATATCTCATTATTGGTGCTTTTTGACAGAACATGTGCATCCACAAAACAATTTGCTCTTACCCTGAACTCCTTCCATTTCCAGTCTACAAAGTTCTTTCTCCTTCAGCTACATGTTTGGTAAAATATTCTAAACAACATATTTGAACTTCTTTCTTCTTCCTTTTTGAGGGGCATGCATTGATTTTCTCTCTCTCTCTCTCTCTCTCTCTCTCTCTCTCTCTCTCTCTCTCTCTCTCTCTCTCTCCACAAGTTACATATTTGGCATCAAGTTCTTCCATAAGCTATTTCACAGATTATAAGTGAAGAATGATCCACCCCTATTGTTACATGGAATAAATTCCATCCCCCAAATTTCCCCACCAATCTTACTATGTTTGGAGATAAAGTCTTTGTGGAGGTAGATGATTAAATGAGATCATAAGGGACTGATGCACACAAAAGAAGAGGAAGAAAAGGAGGAGAAACTAGTAAGCTCTCTTTCTCTTTAGATGCAAGTACAGCAGGAAAGTCATATGAGAATACAATGAGAAGGTGGCCATCTGCAAACCATAAAGAGAGCCCTATCTAGAAACCAAATTTTTAGCAATATGATCCTGGCAATTCTAGCTCCAGAAAGTAACTTTCTACTGTCTAAGTCTTCCATTCTGTGGTATTTTTTGTCAGTTCAAACAGATTAATACAGATTTTGTTACCTATAAGTGAGTTGCTCTTTTAACAAAGCCTAAAAATGTGGAGGTGCCCTTGGAAATGATTAATGAGTTGAAGCTAGAACCATTTTGAGGTATGTGCCAGAAATAAAGATGACTACCTTAAGGGACTGTGGGTAGAAAAAGATGGCAAAGGCAACTCTGGTGAATTCTCAGATGCAAAAGGTGAAAGTATTATTGGACATATGTTGTTTAAGCAAGTAAGTAAAAATGAAAAGAAATTTGACAGAATTGTGCTCTAGAGTTTTGGGGAAGGTAGAGGTTTTGAACAATAATAGCCTTGGCTGTTTAGACAAAAGAGATTGCCAGGCAGACACTGTGCAGCTGAGCTATATCCCTGTCCCTCATATGCAATATAACAACCACTGTTAAATTCCTGTCATTGTATTTTGAAATCCTATATTGCTACTGGGGTTTTTATTTTTTTGGCGGGGGGAGTTCATCATTTTGTTTTTGTTGTTGTTTAATTGATTGCTGCTTCTTGATTTTTTTTCTATTTAAAATAAAAAAGAAAATAGAATTTGGAAAAGTCTTAACTGATCTACATTGTAAAAACTTAGAAAGACTATTCTGTGGAGAATACAAAGAGTGTGGGTGGAAAGTCACTTCACAGAGAGATTACCCCTGATTTTAAATGAGCACTTCTACAAAGGCCAGGACTAGAAATTTGATTACACCAGCAACGGCATTATCATTTGGGCCAAATGGAACACATGGTATAAAATCTTTTTTTAAAATAGATTATCTGAATTCTTGGGCTTTTATATTGGAAAAAATGAAGATATTTGACTATAAGCATGCCTTATCCATCAAGAAAAAGATAAAGCTGAGCCCAAATATGATTCAGAGCTGATCAAGTTCTAAAAGAAAGTCTTTTCACTCAGTGTTTTGGGAAGGGACCAGTAACTCAGCCTTCATGTACCAGACTTCTCCAGCCCAGCACCTATGGAGCAAAGATATCAAGAAATGCTGAATGGATTAAGCCATTGCTTAGCGCTCTGAAAACAAAGCCACTATTATAGTAGGCCTGAAGGGAACTGGGACTAGAAAAGGAGGCTTATCATCAAGCCTTAAAATCCAGTGGAATTAACCTTGCAAGGTTCTGAAATTGGTTGGTATCCATCACTCTTTCCTTCTTTCTTATGTCTCTCTTTGGGGATAGTGAGGTATATTCTATGCCTGTCTTATTTTTGTATTGCATAAGCACAAAACTTGTCTGCTTTTACAGGTTCACAGCTGGAGAATTATTTTTCCTTGGGATGAGCTGTACCTTGACTCTCACCCAGACTTGATTTAGGTGAGACTTTGGAATTTAAACTGATACTGGATGAGACTTTTTAGAGTTGTCATCATCGGGTGAATGAATTTTACCTGAGAGGAAAAATATGTCTTTGGGATCTAGATGCAATAATAGTACAGGCTGACTTACATCCCTCCAAATTTATAAATTGAAGGGATCACCTCTAACGCAACTGTATTTGGAGATAGATTCTTCACAAGGGGGATTAAAGTTAAATGAACGTATGAGAACAAGACCTCAAGACATATTTTGGGGCTTTCATAAGAAGAAGAGATGGCAGAGATTTTCCTCTCCACACATGCTTTGAGGAATGGCAGCATGACAATACAGAGAGAGAAGGCTGATGTCTACAAGTCAGGAAGAGAATCCTTAATAGAAATTTGTTTTTAGCACTTTGATCACATATTACATGTCTTAATATAAAAGAAATGTATTTATTTTATAGTTATGAGTAATAGAAATCTGAAGGCCATGTTTCAGTGGAGTTTTTTATTCAAGTCTCTGTAGATTCTGCTGGGTGTTGACAATCTCGGGCATCTCTTGACTTGTGGGTTCATACCACTCTGTGCTTCCATGATCACTTGGTCTCTATACTCACATTTTCTTCTTCTTACAAGAAAAATCATCTTAAACCCATAAGAGCTTATCATAACTTGATCACATCTACACAAATTCTATTTCCAAATGAAGGTCATATTAACAGGTAACATAAGACATATTTTAAACATACTGTTCATGTGTATAAAAGGGCACAGTTCAATCCTTAATAATTCACTAGGAAAAATTGAAAATGGTTAAGCAGTAAATGAAAAATATCTATTATTTTTGCAATGTATTTGCAAAACCAAAAGTATTTCAACATAAAATGCTTGAAATACTATATTTTTATTAGTGTTTTTTATTCTCTTTTTAAAAAAAGTTCATTGAAGAGAAAAGCAAAAATGAACTTTCGTAAAAATATTCTTGAAAGAATTTTAAATAAATATGCTTAGACCAGGTAAATCAGCAAGCTTCCCTTCATCTCTGAATGCAAATATGCTATATCTGTATAACTAGGTCAATATTGCAAGTCACCAAAACATATATCATATAGGTTTTTAATTATATGGTTTCACATTAGAAATATTTTCATGAAGGTTTTATATTCCAGTGTGGTCACAATAAGTCAAATTATTGAGTAAGTGAGGGATTCCCTTTTCCTTTCCATCTATGGTGATTCATGATAAATTATGCAACAGAAATTCAGCATATTCTACCATGGTAAGCAGAAAAGAAGAAATTATAAGTTCAAAGTCATAAGACTGTTTTCTTTTTAACTATATAACTTTTAACTGAAAGATCTTGAGAGAAAATAAGAGCATATATGCAAATAAGATTGTAGATGACAGGAATATTTATATTCTACTGAGATCTGCCTCTCTGTTGGGACAATGGGGCCACTCTCAACAAGAAAGACAATTCTGTGGATCATGTGGACAGTAGGAAGATAAGGCATTTATTTCCAGCCTGAGGAGGCAAAAGGGTTGCAGAAGAACATACAGAGGTATAAAGATCTAGAAAGTTCACTGGCCAGGCAAGAAAGTTCCTGTTTATAAAGCAAGTTGTTGAGGTGAAAAAGTCAATAGCAGTGCCATGCAGATGACACAGTCATATAGGAACATAGAATAGGATAACGTCTATATCTAAGGCACATTTAACACCAAATAAATGCATCAGCCTGTAGTGACAATGTAGGTAATGCAAATGCATGGAGGTGCTGAGCAAATGCAGTAAAATGGCAACTTTCTGCTCTTCTAAGAGGATGAAGTCACTCAACAGGAGCTCACTGTGGCCTTGTTTGAATGATCACCTAATGTTTCCAGATTATCTGATTTTCAAGACAGCTGAAACTTTAGATACCAGTAATAGCTCAGTTAACTGTTAAAATAAAAAGCATACATTTAGAATGACAGAAGCAAAATACTTACAAAATACTATAAATGTCATAAAATAACTTGAAACAGAGAGAGCTTTGCACATAATTCTTGAGAATGTCAATGAGTTCATCCATAGTGAAATAATTTATGGAGGTCCTCAGAGAACCAGAAATAAAATTACCATATGATATCACGTGTTATTTCTAAGTATATATTCAAGGAAATTAAAATCAATGTATCCAAAGAGAAATTTATACACATATTCATAGCAGAACTATTCACAATAGGTATGATATAGAATCAAGCAAGGTGCTTTCATCATATAAATATAATGTGATGTGAAAAGTGCTCCATTCTTCTGTCTTTAAAAAAAAAGAGACCTTGTCATTTGTGACTGTGTTTAAATAAAATAAGCCCAACACAGAAAGATACATAAGACACGATCTCACTCACATGTGGAATGTAAAACTGGTACTCACAGACTGGACTAGAATGGTGGTTACTAGGGATAGAGGGGATATCAGGAAAAAGTTTGTCAGATGTACAAAATATCATTCACATAGGAGAAGTAATTTTAAGAGATCTATTATACAACATGGAGACTGTAGGTGGTAATAATCTATTTTACACCTGAAAATTGCTAGGAGAAATTGTTTTAAGTGTTCACACCACAAACAAAAAAATAAAAATATGTGAAATTTTTTGGCAATTAGCCGGATTTATCGATTATTTAATGCATACAAATTTCAAAATATTATGCATTATGTGACAGATATATATATGTTTCCCTGCCATTTTAAATTAGATTAATTTTAAAAATAAACAAAAATCTAATCTTGATATTCAACAAAAATCTAAGCTTAGCATTGAACTACATTAATGCTATCTTCTATTTATCATGGGTAAATTAATGTTAGTAATATATAAACTTACTCCACATTAGTTATGTAGAAAAAAACAACATATGCACCACTTCAACTTCAGAAATGAGGAATGAGGAACTAATGCATTATGACTTTTACTCTTACTATATTAAGTGTTATTATGTATTTTATGTCAGTGAACATAATTACAGTGACAATAAACAGTTAAAGAACCAATAAGAATCATTCCTTGTAGGTTTAACCATATATTAACAGACCCTTCACCATCATAAACTTTCCCTTTCTTGAAAATGTTAAAATAAAAATGACCTTATATTTTTACTATTAGAAAATTGCTATTTAAAACAAACAAGAAAACATCATATAGTATATGCAGATAAGCTATCAAATGAAAGGACATCAAATTTTAATTTAAAAATCCTAAAAGATTCAGAAAATGTAATCAGAAATTTAAAAAGTTAAGAATAGAAAGTTAATACAAACTCAAATTAGTAATAATTTTTTATTTAATTCCCTTAAAAGTTTTTTACAAATACTACTAAGAACTCACATTCACAGGTTTAATGCTTAAAAGTTCACCAACAGTTATTTTCAGAATATCAGGACACAAAGGACTCTATACAAGTGCTACTGAAAACATCAATGGGAGGGATGGACTTCGGCTCCATTCAACGAGTCTTCACCAAGATATTTTCAACGCTGAACAAAAACAGTAGGTAGAAGAATGTTATTTTTCTATTTATATATATTAAAAATAGATGAATTCTTTATGCTGTAATACATGAAAGCTCATTTATATAAAAAAAGTACTACCCACTGTGAGCAGCAAAAACAGAAATGCAATATTTTTAAAACTTCGATGTACATAAGAATCACTTGTATGCTATAGATCTACACTGGCATCAGTAAAGGTCATTGTTCATGTGATTCTGCAGTAGTTACAAAGTAGTGATTTTGTTTTAAAGAAAATGTAGCTTAGTCTTTGTTACATCAGTAAGTATTCAAATGCTTGACATTGTCCATCAAAAAATTACTCAGAGTACTCATCTTATAATTTTGTTAGAATCATATATGTACATACATGTATCTGTATATATGCATATATAGTGTCTCATGTAATTTGTAGACATAAACATTTTATGTATGAAGTACAGCCAACAAAGTAATCATGTATGTAAAATCACATTACATGTTTATGAAAGATTTTTTTCTAAAGTTGACCAAATCATAATTTTTCTAAGCATTATACCATTAACTTTGCTTTCAGTATTTTTGCAGTTAGTAACACAATTGCAAAAATAAAATCTTAAACGTGTGTTCTTACACATGTATGGAAAAAATTTTAAGGATCAGAATGTTTGTATCAAAGAAATTGTGAAGCTTTTCTTATTATTGTTTGTATTATTATTTTTATTACTTTATAACACATTACTAGATTGTTTCTCCAAGTCTAATACAGCTTTTTCATTTGCAGTGTTTGAATAAACTTTTATTCTCATCTACAATAAATTGATGCAATTTTAAATTTTTTAGGCTGATCTATATAAAGTGATGTGACAATTTTAGCTGTAATTTGGATTCTTCAGAGATATTGATGGATTTGTGTATTTTAAAAATATTTATTTGCCATTTGACTTTATGTAGATTTTCCTTCCATAATTTTGTTTGGTTATGCATTAGATATTGTGTACACACATATAAAACTTACACATATATTAGTCCCTTTCATGGTATATGCATCTTATGAGAATAAACATAGCTAATTCTTTGCATTTTAAAGATATTAATACTTTGCATTTTAATGTTTTTGTTATTGTATTGTTGTTTGTAGTATTGAAGACTAAGCACTACATTTCATATATTCATTTTTCTTGAAGCTGGTTATTGAACTCAAGACCTTCCAAATGAGTAACATGCCCAGCCCTTTAAAAATTTTTATTTTAAGAAAGTCTTATTAAGTCACTAAATAGCTCTGGTTGGGTTCCTATTTCTTATCCTCCTGCCTCAGGCTCCCAGAGTGCTATGATTATTGATGAGCATCGCAAGCTGGCTTATATTCTGTGTACTTTTAAGAGTTCCAGCTTTAACCCTTTTTCTCAGCCTGTTATTTCTTATATGTCATATATAATATTTCTATAAGAAAACCTTACATTTTTATCTATTATTCCTAGTTGTGTAATCCTTCCTTGTATATCAATTAACTCATCTCACTAATCTTTCACTTTTTATACAGCTTAACAAATTTTTCTCCATTTTCAATTTTCACTGTTTTGTTATACTTTCATCACAAATACAGTCAATATATGCTTTTGAATTTTAAACAAAATTATTGTTTCCATTTCTGCCTCAGTTGTGATATGCACTTTCCCTGGAATATCTATTTATTCCCTTGTTATCCAGTTTTTCCTCTGGAGGTACCATTGTCATTGCTTAGCATAAATAGATAATTTACAGAAGGATGGGTCATATTTGCCAAAAGCTGTCATGTAGTCTGACTGTGGGTAGGCAGTTATGAACAGCACACATACACAGAGGGAAACTAACATGAAAATGCATTCTTTGCTTGAGTGCCAGAGAAACTCTCCATCCTCCAAAGGAACACACCCATTATGAACAGTGACAAGTATATTCCCTTCACTTACCTCACTGGGTTATAAAGTCCCATTCTCATCACTGTGGCTCAGAGTGGCTTCCTTTTCTATTCCAAAAACAGAATATATTAGACACTAAAATTTGTTCAATGTTGAAGCCACATGACTGACATGAGTGTTCTGATAGAAAGAAAATAATTACTGGGAAATGAAGCACATCTTCCCTCAAGTGCCAGAGAAGCACTTTGAGCATTTAAGAAGACTGTCCCCAACAAAGAAAGCAAGCAGTTGCAGTGTAAGTCATAGAACATCTTTCTTAGCCCTCAAATATGTTTCCTGAAGTGGCAGCAGCAAATGCCAAATCCTTTGGCTTAAACAGTGAGCCCAGTCCCTCTCACAGGCAAAGGTGCCTGTATAAGGACCATGAGCACTGGGCTATTTCTCACAACCCCACACAGTTATGTCGCCCAGACAGACTCAGTGTGTTTGCAGAAGTTCAAGCAAAGAAAACGAAGCACTACCAGATGAAAAATAAGGCCATTATTAGTGATGGGTCCTCTTTGAATAAAGATATGGAACATTCAACCTTTTACACCTTAAATAAAAACAGAATAAAATACCAATTTCAGGAAAGACAACCAAAAGGAAGTGGCAGTAGAAGAAATATCAATGAAGATGTAGGTCAGAAGACACAAAACACTGGAAATATGGTTCAACAAGTCTAGATAGCAGATATGCAACAGGAGGCCTATAGTAATACCATGCAACTGCATACAGGATTTCTACTAAATGACTTGATTTTACCTGTTCTTGCACCCAAAACCCATGTGCCTCAGTGAATATTACAATTTGCTTCACAACTAACAACATTAATCTATGTGTATCCCATAACATCATGTTGTGTACCTTAAATATATACAATAATTACTCCAAAATAAAGAAAATGCAAAACACTACCCTGGCTTTCTTTTAGAGATTAATTTCTGTTTTAATAAAATGAGTAAAAAGTCATGATATTCTTCTGCATGGCTGTTGGTACCTATGTCAGAAATAACCATGGGCCAGTTAAGCTGGAAGCTTCCATATAGTTACAATATTTTTTTTCTCTAAGTTTCAGTTCATTACTGTGTTTTCTCCCTTACATGTATCCAAAACTTCCTTATTATAGGTTTTGGATCTTCTCCCATTTTTCATTAAAGTAGAATATTCCGTCTTGGTTGCAGGCATCATTCTCAAACCCCCTCTTCCCAGAGACCAGCTACAGACTCTCAAAGAATCCACTGACCAGAGGAAGTGTACAGATCCAGATCATCCATCTTCCTGCTAGAATTCATCTCTTCATATTGAATGTGGTGGACCAAACGTTCCCCTCTTGAGAAAACTGATAATAGAGGTCCTACGTTACAGATCAACAGATCACACAGAGAAACTCTCCCTCCTTTCTGTGTTCTTTCCTCAGCAGTGTAACCGTATCTAATCCTTCCCCAGCCTGGCATTTCCCTGCTTTCCCCACACAATGCTACACACTTGAATAAAATAGGCACACAGCTAAAGCATCCCCAGTGGCACCATGTAACAACCACCCTTTCCCACAAGGAAACAATGAAGACTTTACAATTTGCTGGAGATTGTTCTAAATTCTTCTAAAAATATTTCCATTTCCTTCCATCTCAAAAGGGCTCATGAAGTCCTTTTCCTTTGCACTGCTTCAAAATGCCATTCCTCTCCTTTAGGCTTTTGTGTATTCTGTTGCCAAAGATCTTCCTAAAAGCTAGCTTAGCCATTTTCCTTCCTGGTTTGATACTTTAATGACTATTCATCATCTTGCCATTTAATATAAGAGCATCACAATTTGTTCCTTCCTCATCAACAGCTTCTGTCCTTATGCTTAACTTTCACTTAGGACCAACAAACATGCCACCCATGATACTCTACACCTTCACAAGTCAGTCCTTCCTTATCCCTGGAATGCACCTCATTCATTCTTTGAACTTCTGTCTTGAAAATGTGTCTCAAAAGCTTTCCAGAAGCCTTTCATATTCCCTGGCCCCTTGTCAGTTAATCACTCAGTGCCATGATGAGTTTGTTTCTTTTCCTATAAATATTTAATGCAATGTGACTGTTTACAAGTTTAAATTTTCCACTAAACTTTAAGTTCCCATGAAAACAAAACCACTTTATAATCTGTTTATGCTCCTTCAAAGCCCAGCATGTTGCTTAGTTGAATGATAAAAATTTTTAATAAGGATATTACATTATAAGTAAATAAATTTGAGCAATAAAAGCTTCATCTAACCATAAATATTATATCCAATACGAAGTGCTCATTCTATAATATCCTAATGAAACATGTACATGGGGTACAGAAATCATCAATGCAACTCAACCCCCTTATTCACCGGTGAAATATTTTCCCCTTTCTTTTGTGAAATTTCTCAAACCTATCCTAAGTACTTACTTCCTGTTTATTTGATACTTGAAGCTATTTCTGTTGTCATTTGTTTTTAATCCCAAGAAACCCCTTATCCTATAGACACATTAGAAAGGCCAAAATTTGACTCAGACCTGTGAGCCTCTGTATCTGTCTCTTTTTCAAAGTCCAGGTGAGAAATCCAATGAGAAGTGCCAACAGAATGACTCCAAAGATTACCAAAACAACAAGTGGCTTATGCCCTTAAAAAGTAAACAAATAAACAAACAAACAAATAAATAAAAAGAAACATCAAGAGAGATGAAGATGTTTGATCTGGATCCTAAATACTGAATATCTCCTTACTCAAATGTAGGATCCCTAAAGTAAATCCAAGTCCTCAGAACTCCTTTGGACCTAATCTCTCTGAACAAGAAGGGTGTAATTGATTGGTCCCATACTCACAAACCCCAGCTGTCCCTGATGGTACTGCTTTTGAAATTCCTGTAAGAGAAAAGAGAAAGAGATGAAATCTGGGAGTAATAGAGTAAATATTTCTCATTCTTGTGGATATAAACATCAGGATTGTCTCCCCACCCCATCCCTGTGCCAGTATATGCTGTCGTTATAGGACACCATGCACTGCACAACCTCTCTTCACTGCCAGCTGTTCCCAGCTTACAGGTCCTTGGCACTGACCTGGGAGGCACTGCACTGCAGCATCTTCCTTGTGCCCACAGTCACTGTGACCCCATTGTTTGATGGGACAGTCCCACAAAGAAGATTCATTTCCTCTGCACTTCACTTGGCTGAGCCATACAGGTCCAGTGCCCTGACCGAAAGCTGCTTCTTTCAGCGCCTTCACAGCCTTCCCACAGCCAAGCTGGCGGCACACCACCTGGGCATTTCCTAAGTCCCAGGAGTCATCACACACAGTCCCCCAGGAGCCTCTGTGCCAGACCTCCACACGTCCGGAACACTGTGCAGGTTTTCCCTCCTCTTTAAGTCTTATTTTGTCTGAAAAATCAGAGACACTTATATTATTACTGAGAAGATTAAAGCTTCTGAAAGATTACAGGAGAAAAGAGAGATTTAAAATTCTTTTTTTACAACCTGTTTAAAAAACTCCATTTCAGCTGGGCGTGGTGGTCACGCCTGTAATCCCAGCACTCAGGAAGCCGAAGCAAGAGGATCGTTTGGGGTTTGAGACCAGCCTGGGCTACAAAGTGAGCTCTAAGCCAGCCTAAACTGCATTGAGAAGTGAACATTAAACGATATTAACATTCCATCTCACCCCATCAAGAAATCAACCAATAAGAAATGCTGACAAAACTGTGTGGAGGATATAGCCCTTTTTCATTATTGTTGGTAAATAAACTGAGATGATCACTGTGGAAATCAATTTGGAGATTTCTTTAAAAACTAAAATAGAAATTCCATTTGACCCAGCTCTTCCCTTTCTAGCTATCTTTCCAAAAGAGTTAACAACACAATACTACAGTGATGTATGTATCCCCTTATTTATACCATGGAAATTCATAATACCTGAATCCTATAAACAGCCTACATGCTCACTAATGGATAAAAAATATATACATATTTTTATATGTATATATATAAACAATGTAGTACTACTCTGATGTAAAAAGATAAAGGTGAGGCATGTGAAGGAAAATGAATGCACCTTGAGATCATATTGCTGAGTGAAGCAATCAGACACACAAGCTTAACACTCTATGGTTTCTCTTATATTTAAAAGTTAACATATAAATAAATGTGAAATAAAAGATCATAGGAAAAGAGAGAAGAAGAAAATGTAATTGTATTCTAAGTATATTTTTTTCTGTTGACTTAGTTTCATTCCAATATGGTGTGAGATCTCACTTTATAGGATTTCCAATATGTTGAATATGTAAGGTCTTTATTGATGTTATGAGCATAGTCTATCTGGGTGAATATTTCTCATCATTTTGAGAGGACTGTGTGCTTTCCAGGCTTTGCATTTGGTGCTCAACATTAGGCGAGATGTTGCTGATTTTGACTTCCATTGCAGATCTTTATACCTTTTATAGCTAGCAATTTTTGAAGATGTTTTGAAATTTATGGTGATATTTTTGGATCTATGATTTTTCTTTTCAGTTTCATGTTTTGCCTTATTTGCTTTGGTGCTTTGTTTAGTAACATATGTATTAACAACTGTTGTTCTTATTGGAGAACTGCTTTTTATATGATTATATAATCGCTATAATCTTTCTTCTTTTTTGAGGTACAAGTTAAATACTATCAAATTAACTTAGTTTCAACAAGTTTTGCCCAGTCAATGGTAGACTAGTGTGTCTATTTGCATATCATTTTATTTGATTTGTGCTTTTATGTTTCCCTTATATTTCTTTTATTTCTTGAAATATTTTTATACTTTTTAAATTGGTATATAAGGCAATTTATAAAAGCAAAATAGACAAGAGTCTGGGTAACCCTAAGGAAGCATACAATGGGAAAATACTGCAGGATTAATTTTTATCTTTTTTTTCTTGTGTCAATTTAGCAAGATAATATTTGAATATGATTTGATCATATACACTATGCAGATGTAATAGGAATTACTCAGATTTTACCCATCCTGTTTGATAAGGTCTAATAAGGTAAGGTGATGTGGGACTAGGAAAGTAAAAACTTATGTGCTTTGCAGAAGGTGATGGTAGAGCTGTCATTTTCAGGTGGAAATTCCATGGGAACCAGTGAACACTTACTATCACATGTGATCCAAGTCTCTTCAGCTGGGCTGGCCAATCTCTGCTTCCATGGAGAGGATGTACACTGCCACAAAGTGTCAGGTCCTATTGGACACTGCACCTTGTCCACCCACATGAGCCTGGATGGTGTTTTGTCTGAAGATGCAGGTTCAATGGTTCCATTGTCTCCACAGCTAAGGTGTTTGCACACGACTCCCATGGTGGTCTCGGACATGTCATTCCTGCCAACACTGCCCCAGGATCCATTGTAAAACACTTCCAGACGTCCTGAACAGGTGTCATGGCTGCCTTTCCCTGTGAGTCTCAGAGACATAAACTCTGAGGTGAAATACAGAGTTAGTAGTTAGACACCTCCTGAGATTTGGAAGAATTGTTCTATTGTGAAGTGAGAAATGTTTCAAAAGCAGATACATATTGTCAAATACTAGTGTTTATTTAGTAACTTCTGGATGATTTAGTTGATCTTTGAAAAGTATAGTATTTATTCTATCATACTTGATGATTTTATAGTCTTGGATTTTCTTTTTTTTTTTTTTACTTTGGATCTTTTTTTACAATGTTGTCAGTGATGCTTTCCAGATCCAATTAAAACCTCAGAGCTTTGCTTTAATTATATAGTTTGATCTTCTCATGAACTTACTGCAATTTTAGCCTCAAGGATCTTACTCTGTTATTGTTTGTTTTAACTGATACATAAAAATTGTACATGCTTTGTGGAAATAGTGTGATAACTCAATACATGTGTACATGTTTTGTGATCAAAGTGCAGTGTTGAACATATTCATGTCCTTTAGTGTTTATCACTTCTGTGATTTTTTTTTCTTTTTTTTTTTGACAACAGTCTTTGACAGTTAAAATTTAGTGAGACATAGGTATTAAAATCAATAGTCTGTGTACACTGTCTTAAAATTAAATACAGTAAATGCCAGACTTACGAACACTCAGGTTGTGAATTTTCACAGATATGAATAGATCTATAAATGAACATTTGTAGTTGAGACCAAATTGTGGTTGTAGCTCACATATCTGCTGGACATTATTACAGTTGTGCTGCTGTGTGCTAACTGAATAGTATGATAGTGTAGGTAGTTCAGCACAGTTAGGAACTTACTGTATTTGTGTGTGTTGGTTTTTTTATGTTTTGCATTGTATATTTGTATCAAAGGTGTATAAAACTCATCTTGTTGGACTTGCAAACCAATCCAATTTAACAAATGCTCTCTCAGTATGAAACTTGTTCATCAGTTGGAGACTTACTGTATTTCCTTGTGAAACTTTAGATTTTTTTTGGTGCATGTCCTTCACTGATTTATGTCATTAACTATGAATTAGTTAGTCTACCTGAAAAAAATGTTACTCAGCTGTAATATTGTGTTCCTTCACATATTCTTTCTATTTCATGCTAGCTTCCAAAGCTTATCAAGTATACAATGAAAGAACAGTGAGGCCTGGGGATTTATCTCAGTGGCTTAAGCACCTGTCTGGCAAGCGAGAGGTCATGAGTTCAATCCCTGGTACCAAATAAATAAATACATAAATAACAATGACTTCTTAAAATAGTTCTTGATAGTATAAGAAAAAAATCTCTTCTATCTTATTGAAACAGCTACTTAAGCAGGATGATTATCTTTGTTTCTGTAAAATGGTGCATGGGATATATTTCCTTTTTATCTTTTCATCTACTTTAATACTATTATTTTTATCAAGTGTTGACTGCTAATTTTTTTCAAATATCCATTTCTATATCTATAAAACAATTTCATTATTAAAACCTTCATGATGTCCAAGCTCATTTTTGGATTTTTCTGTTTATAATATCATACTACCTCGCAAATGAAGCAGCACTAACTTGTCAAACTCCTACTCCTGGGATCTTAACTCGGGCAATCATCTCCTTGATTTTTAGGATTTTTAGTAAACTTTTTAAAATTACTGTCATTTCCTTCACTACACTTCCTCCCATCTAACTCTTCTTTGTGTAATTGTGACCAGGCTTATATGTGAAACTTACCTGAGCAGATAACTCCCGCATCCTCTTTATGCCTGCAGTTATGCTGACCCCAGCCGTGAGAATGGCACTGCCAAATATGTTCTTCCTTTCCATTGCAGTTTATCTCATCAAGCCAGATAGGTCCTGTTCCTTCTCCAAAATGTGCAGAAGCAGTAGCATTAATGGCCATGCCACAGCCCAGCTGTCTGCACACCACATGAGCATCCTCTAGATCCCAGCTGTCATCACAGATTGTGCCCCAGGAACCCTCGTGGTAGACTTCTACTCTCCCAGCACAGTGACCATTTCCATTTACCAAGCGCACTTGACTGTTTTCTGGAAAAGGGAACAAAGTACTAATGAAAAGCATTCTTAAGAATTGAAATCATTTTCAGGGGTAGCCACTGGTTCTCACCTAAGCAGGTAACAGCACTTTCTTGTGGAACGGAAGAGCTGGTTGGCTCCAGAGATGATGAATTGCATGGCAACAATGTCTGGGACTGGTTTCCTACAAATACCAAAATATTCCGTAATATAAAATGTAAAGGTTAGGGTGAAGAGTGAGCATCAGATAAAATGTTACACAGATGAGGACAAACATAGTTTTCAAGAGAAGAGAAGGTGGGTGAATCAACAAGGCTGTGTTTAAATCAAGTGCTCTGAGTAGAGTATGGCCCAAAGTGAGCACTAGATAGCAATGAGGTTCATGACACCTAAGTACTCATCCTTTAAAAGGACAAATGAGATTAATATTGTTACACACTCCTCATTACCCTCAAAATGAATGATTCTCTTTTACTTTTCTTCTTTTTCACTATTTACACCAGGCCTTAGAGCACACCACCATGGGAGGTGCTCACTATAGCCTGACCTTAATCATTTTACCTGAGCAGATGACAGAGGCCACTTGGCTTTCAGAACACGGTGATGCACCGAGAGCAGTTGAAGGGCAGTCTCCAATGTGCTTCTCAGTCCCTTTGCAGTGGAACATGTGCCTCCAGACCTGGCCATTTCCTCTCCCAAAATGTGTTCCTTCTGGGGTAGAAAGGGCAACTCCACATTTCAGCTGCTGGCATAAAACATGGGCATCTTCCATGCTCCAGTGAGAGCCACAGAGGGATCCCCAGACTCCAAATACCTTGAGCTCCACTCTTCCCTCACATGAGGACTTGCCATCAACCAGGCGAATTTCTGTGTATCCTGGAAGAGGATAGAGCTTTAGAAAGGTGGCTGTGACTGCCTAACCCTTCTCCATTCCCACCATGAGAAAAAAGTAAAGATGCTCTCAGGGTCTCACTTGAGCAAACTATGCCAATTCCTCTGTTGTGGCCACAAGTCCCATCTTGGCGACGTGCGAGTGGGCAGAGTGAAAGATGGGACTCGCTTCCTTTGCACTGAAACTCTTCAGCCCAGATCTGTCCTTTTCCTTCTCCAAAGTGAGCTCCTCCTAGGATGGAGATGACTGAGCCACACTGAAGTTCCCTGCACAGGACACTTGCAGCTTCCAGGGAGAAGTCGGAATCACAGACAGAGCCCCACTTGTCCCCGTGCTTCACTTCCACACGACCAGAGCAGGGAATGTTCCCGTCAACCAGCCTGGGCTCCCTGTGGGCTGAAAAACAACAGCACAGAAAAAAATCACATTTTCTCTATATTTTCTCTCATTATGAGGTGAAGAATTAGGGTTAAAAAAGGAGATGGTGGGCCAGAGCATATATAGATCTTCCATACTTATTTGTCTTTGATTTTAGCCTGGAAGTGATCATGGAAAATTCTAGATGCCCCATTCATTGCATTTCTCATAGAAAGCTGAAAAACTTCTGTTCCTGTTGCCAATTGTCCCCACCTAGAAGTAACTTTTCTTTTGTTCTAGCATTTCACTCTTGTATTCACACACAAAGTGTATCTAGCTACTGTTTGTCAGTTCTAAACTCACGGCAGTCTGGATTTGGCTTCAAATTTCTATGGTTCTAATTAAAATGTTTCAGTATAGTTTTCAGAATGAACTTTGGACTTCCCCTCACTGATATCTACTGCGCTTGACATGGATGAATTTCCATTCTCCTATTTTCTCCTTTTTCCATGAATAGAATCCATTCTTCAACCTAACCTTTTGCATTAAAACTCTTCTTTGAGTCATTGTTCTCTCAATATTTTCTGCTTTGTGGACACTTGTCAACTAACAGCAAATAGATTTTATATACACTTTTCAGTTTTATGATAATAAATGTACCTTTTTTGACATCTGGAACTTAAGATATTAAAAAATACAGAAAGTGTCTTATGATAAGCCCATGATAATCTTTACTCAATTAATAATATCCAAACAAGACTAGAATCACTTGTACATGGACCAATTTTTATATCACCGTAAATTGTGGTAGCAATAATGATATTGTGAACATTAAATGAATACCTTTTAAATATGTGATTTTAATAAGCATTTAATAAACACTACATCAGTCTTTCAAAATGCTTGAAAGTAAAATTACTAATACAATTATAATTTTGCAGAATAGGAAATTGAAGTATCAGCGTGTGTATTAGTTTCCTAAAGTCACATAAAAAATTAAAAGAGGTAGAATTTGAAGTCAGGCAGTGTATTCCAGAACTTAGAACTCGAAGTTTACAGTGTCTGTCACCCCTACAATACATTTCTTCTTCTCTGTATGCACTGCTGTTGCTTCAATGTTTTGTCATCATCTGTCATGAAGACCTTTGTGGTACCTTTCTGAGTGGACTTTCTTCAAAATTCTCTTTCCAATGATCATCCAAATATTACTAAATTCAAAATATTTTCCAATTATTTCAGTATCTTCAACATTATTCAAAGTTTCCTTACCATCTGTACAATAATTTTCCTTACAGAAAATATTATTACACACTTATAACATAGTCTGATATTGTGTTAGGCTTTTGAAGATGGATATACTAAAAAGTCTGTCACAAAGTTCATCTATTCTTGAAGTTGAGTCATTTTAATATTAACTTATAATTATTGCCACTGCAGTTCATACTTAGCACATACTGTGTGACTCCTGTGACACTGACATTATTGTTACATCAATTTGTTTGTCAGGAATGAGTGGGGTGACAGTACAAAAAGTCTTAGATTCCCCTAAGTTTCTCAGATATTAAAACTAAAAAGAGAGCCGCCAGCGTGCCACTCTGATAAGTGGCTGTGGCCTGGCAAGCGGCGGCTGCCCCAGGGCGAGAACCACATCCATGTTTCCTGAGATCTGCGACACGCCACGTTGGACTTTGGGGCGCTGGGAAAACAGGCAACCAGTTCACCCCTCTGGTGGGCAGCTGTGAGCCTACCCATGCACGAGCTAAGAATCAAACATCCACCCCCCACTAGCAAGTGAGAGCCGGAGATCTGAGCATCTCTTATGAGTTTGACTATATGTGATATAGCAAATAAGGGGGATTTTCTTCTGCCATCTCTTTGAGGTCAAATATTTTTAATCTCTGTTTTGCTCTGTTTTGATCAATAGTATTGCTCTATTCAATATTCTGTCCTTGTAATTTCAGTATTTCCTTCAGTATTGCTCTGCCTGATTGAAGGAACAACTATTGTGAAGAAAACCAGATGTACTATTGTGCCTATTGCTGTTCTATTGTGGCAGGCTGTGAGGTTCTGTGCCAATTTCACTGCACTGCACTGCCTCAGTTGGCCATGTCCTGTCTTATTCTGCTGTATTTTACTACCTTCAAAATAAATAAATAAATAATAAATAAAAATTTAAAAGATAGGATAAACACTAATTTCTTAGCATGTTTTAATATACTCTGCTCTTTTGATAAGTTTGATGTCTATGACTCTATTAATTATACCCAATGTTCAAGCCAAAAGATATTTGGACATGCTATAATTTTTCATGTCTGTGTTCTCTGCAAGACCTTTTCTATCTGTATTGTATATACCTACCTAGAAAAGGCTATTTTCTTCAGAGGCTGCTCAATTTCAGTTAGATCAGGAGTTTTGCAAATAAACAAAGTATGAAAAAGCATTTAAATAATACAGTCATAAAATTGAATAGTGCTATTGAGGAATTATAAAACATTTAGTATAGTTGAAATTTAATATGTAAATAAAAAGCACACCAGACATAATAACTGGAACACTGTAAAAATGTTCTGTGTCAAGCAAAAGAACAGTCATCAAAATAAGAAACCATTTCCTTTAACATATTCAGAGATAATTTGAATTATATAGAAAATTCAAATACTTTACATTCATTTGTAATCATTCATTCATTCAAGAATCATTCATTCATTTCAAAAATGAAATCTATGCAAGCACTACAAATATGATGCTAACTCTAACATTTAAAAAAGGCCAGGATTTACCTCAGTGGCACAAGCACCTGCCTGTCAAGTGTGAGGTCATGAGTTCGATCCATGGTACAAAAAAAATTATATATATATAATATATATAATATTATTCTTTTATATATATATATATATATAAAAGAATTTAGCTTAAGCCTGATCTCCTGCATCACTCATCCTTATGATTCCCCTGTTGCTGGCACCATGGTATGGATACAACCTCAGGTTTAGTTCATTTCTCTAATCTAGTTTCTTTTCTGATCACATAAGTGTAGGTTAAACTGCTCCAAACATGACTATATTCTGTATTACAGCACTATAGAATACATCACCATTTCAAAATCTCACCAAATATCTACTAAATCTATTAAAACAAAAATGGAGATGAAGGTGTTACTTTTTTCATAGCTCAAAATATAAGGAAAATGTTGTCTCTTTTATACAAGATACTTCAGTGTGAGGTCCCTCAACTTCTTTCTTGTATGGACATGAAATTCCTGGAAGGCATCATTGATTGCTATGGAGCCAATTCTGTTAAACTTTGGACAGACCTAAAACCTTAAATAAAGGTAGTTCCTTAGATCAAGCCTCAAACTAGCTTTTTTATTTCTTCTGCCTCACTTGTCTGGAGCTACTTTAAGCAAAATAAAATACAAACAATGAATAATAAACCAAAAGCTAATAAAAACAAACATTTTTATCTTCCATGATGAAAACTTGTTTTATGCTTGAAAATAAGTCATTTCTATAAGTATTCTCACTTCCTTTCTCTGAAAATATGAGTTTAGGGCAAAAAAGAAATTCTTCCACTCAAAAAGTAACTTAGATTCCATTTTAAGTTTTTATTTTATGAGTATGATAAAACATATCTACTCATATCATAGGTTGGCTTTCTTATATCACTTAATCTGAATCCATAATTAGAATATTGGAAGCTTAGTTCCTTAAGAGATATCCTTTTTCTGAAAATTGTAAGACAGCAGTTATTTTACATAAGAGCCATTAAACAAATTTTGTACCCAAATTATCTCCTTTGATTAACAAAAGAAACTCTCCTGGCAATGTAACTAAATTTATTTCTTTCTCTTTAAGAAAATTAAGAAATAGTGAGAAATAATTAGAATTTCATTTGTTTAGTAAGATAAAATATACAGCATTATTTAAGGAAATATAAATAAATTTTTATCCTTTGGCATTTATAACTTGGAACTAGCAATTTTGAAAACAACCCCCAACATCCTAAGTATCTTATTCCCAAATTGAGCCTTAGCAAACAATGAAATTTATGGTCCACATATAAACTTAACGAGTGTCTCTAAATAAAACAGAATTCTGGTTTTGTGTTTTTTCTTATCTCCAAGTTTAAAAGGACCTTAAAACAGGGGCCAATAATTAAGAGAAAAGAGCTGATCTCAGTATAGATCAACCTATGCAATACCCCCTGTGACTGTAATTACTTTTGCAAGACACTGGTTTAAAATGAGAAACCTATTAAGTTTGAAAAGAACTGTTCTACTGCTTTTATGAATAGCTGACATTAGCCAATGCTAACTCAGTTTTTGAACCAATGCAAGGTTTTCTAAACCCATGTGAGCAGAAATTGAGTTCTAAAAGCTGTGTACCCCAGCAGATATTCACTTAGGACCACACACAGATGTGATGGTGAAGAACAATGTACCTGGAAAAACTGCCCCAGCTACAGCACCTGTATCTACTACCGGCAGGAGCCAAAGGACACCTCTGAGGGCAGAACCTAAGTTATCACACTGACTTCCCATGGAGCTCACACAGCTGCAGGACAACTCATTATCCTGGCAGGATTTGACAGTTACTGCAGTAAAACAATTCTGCATATTCCTTGGTGAACACAGCTACTAAAATGATCTTAAACTGCTTGTCTATTTGACTTATTTTCAATGAGAAAGAGTAAACTATCTGTTTTAGCTTCTGTTTTGTTACCTATGTAGCACAACTAAACAATACTGATTTTAAATGCAGTAGGGAAATACAGAAAACTTTCTAAATTTAGAAGGAAATGACCCAATATGCAATTATATTTATGCATGCCCAAAGACACGCAAAACCTTTCAAAATGGTCATATTCTGAAATATGTTTAGATTCAGCATAACACAGTGTGTCAATATATATTTAATACATAGTATATATGAAATATGTTTAGATTCAGCATAACTGTGTCAATATATTTTTTTATACATAGTATAAAAACATATCAATACTTAAGTGTCAAATATAGCTCTTATCTCAAAAGCTAATTCAATTAATTTCTTTTAAAAATAAATCCCAATGCTATACTGAGATAAGTTTTGCATCTAAATATAAAAATTGAAAAAGTTTGAAAATAAATGAATAAAAATCAAAGCAGTGGTTATGATATTAATAGCAGACAGATTTGATTCAAAACAAATTCAGTCACAGAAATTTGGCAACATTAAAATACTAAAATGAACAATACACAATGGCTACAGAAAAATAATATGAAGAACTATGTTTCAGGTTATCACACATCAATTCGTCAATTATATGTTGTAGTTACTGGTGCACCCAATGGGAACTCTATAACTGGAAACATTTTTAGTTTTAAGAAAAAGAAAGTTAACACCTATCTGAAGAATTTAAGGATAAAACAGAATCTAGAAAATCAGAAGTAAATTAATAGGAAACAAGAACAAACTGTAATGAATTAGAAAAGATGACACCTTTTAAAAATACAAATGCTGAGTCTTTAATAACAAATTAAATTAAATCAAGAGTCAATCTTATCAAGTAAAAGAAATCAAAAGCAAAAATAAATGTATGTACTAACAAATACGAATATAAATGTCATAGACACAGAGGTAATTCAGAAATCTCTTTACAAATTTGAAATTATGCTCAAGATATTTTACTAAGTGGAATTTTAATATACAGAAATATATACATATATAAAATCCCAGTATAACAAAAGAGGTGATACTTATATATGAATGTGTTTGAATTTTTCCTACATAAAATATTTCTTAAATGACATGTAATCATATGAGTTCTGAGGTGAAAAAATAAAAGAACTAAGGATAATAGTCAAGAAAATATTTACATTTTTCTGTTTACTTTAGGTGATTTTTAAATTAATTTTATTGGTATACTTTTGACATACAAAAATACCCCATTCATCATAGGGGATTTGAAACTGTACATAATATATTTTAGTTATTTTTTGTTTCCTTTCCTTCCCTTCCTTTCCCTTCTTTTCTTTTCCCTTCCTAGTTTTGTAAAAAGAGTGGGGAAGAAGCATTTATCTTTTCACACTTTGAACTTTAAACCTTGAAAAGATACTTCCTAGTCAAGATTTTTTAAAAGCAATATAGCAATCTAAACCTGGGTCTTAAAGGATTGTGATGGGATTGTGCCCTCCTCACCAGAAGTGAGCACAATTTATGATATGAACGGAACGTACCTGGGAGCACACTGAGTTTGAGGGGTACCTGGGACAAATCATTGGTTTGCAGTCATGTGGAATATAACATCTCTGCCTGTGACTGTGTCTCACAGGTTCAATGGTTTTCTCTTGTACTGTTTTCTTTCATATCCTTTTATCAAAGAAGTAACAGATACACCAATACATCGCCTGAGAGTTGCTGAAAAGCCTTCACTTAAACAAAGCCCTAGAGTGTGTAAGTATGATTACTATAAAATACTCAAGATTACCCACAGCCTGGTGAGCTCACAATTGCCTTTTGAACTTTCAAAGGACATTGTCATGAAATATATGTATATTTTCAAAATGAACAAAATTCTTTCACTGTTAACATAGAGGAGCTAAGGTTAAGTCATACCAGTTTATCCAACATACTTATTTTTTAAGTTATTTAGTAATATTCCCATGAAAGACATATTTAAGATCTATTTTAAAATTTTGATTCTCTTATCCTTTTACACCTCCATCAATTTAAAAAAATACTCAAATGTCAAAAATTGTAATAAAAAAAATTACTCCAATATACAAAATGAATTGTAAGTTGTCTGAGACTCTCACGGCAGAATCTGTGTAAATGTTTTTTTGGTTTCATGGTACATCTAGTCATGGAGAACAATGTTCCTTTTCAATTTCAAAAATATTACTACATGTTAATATTCTTAGAATTAAGCTTCTTAACAAGTAGTTTAAAAGTCTTACCTGAGCAGGTAACTTGGGCTTCTCCATAGGGACATTTCTGTTCACTCCATTCCCAGTTCTTGCAGTCCCAAAGAGAAGTTTCATTTCCATTACAGCTTTGTACTTCCAGCCATGCTTTTGCTGGTTTAGTTTTAGAGTACATTATAGAAGATGTTTGGACCGCAGATCCACATCCCAGCTGTTTGCAAACTATATCAGCTTCTTTCAGTGTCCAGCCTCTGTTACATACCTTTCCTACAATTTTCTGAATTTCTACTTCCACTGTCCCAGCACAGTGGCTACCTCCACCTGTAAGCCTCAGATGTAGATCTGATCCATCTGAAAAAGAAACAGAAAAGTAGACTGTGGACTCCTACCCTGTTTAGTAACAAAATGATGGTTTTAGTCTTCCTTCTTCCCAGATACTGAGACAGTGGAAATTGTAGTTTAACCTCTTTCCTGACATTCTAAGAAACAATAAGTATGGAATAAGAATTTGATTAGAAATCATATTGTACTTTTAACTCTATATTAAAATGTCATTGGCTGAATCATATGAGCAATTCTGGCATGAAGGGCAGTCCTGTAAAAGTGCAACTCTCTGATCCTCAGGTAAATTTATTAATTTGAAGTTCTAGTCCGTAACAGTATTCTAAATCCACGAGGTCGTGAGTTCGATCCCCAGTACAAAAAAAAAAGTATTCTAAATAATTATTATGGATAACAGACTTAGATAGACCTCCACACTACTTGAATGCAGAATGTGTCAAAGATTTTTAACACATAATAAAGTAATTTCCAACAACAGACTTGTTAGGTATTCTCATTGTTTACATCTCAAAAGCTATTCCTACTCTGGAAGGACACAGATCCTTTCCTGTCTGCTTTTCTTGCTGTTTGAACTTACCAGAGCATGTCACCCCAGCATCTTCATTATGTTTGCAAAAATGTTTTCCCCACTCTTCGTGTCTACAATACCAGAGAGCAGATTCATGTCCTTTACAGTCAACTCTATCAAGCAAAATATTTCCAGATCCTTCGCTGGCATTTACACGACCCGTGGCAGTGACGGCAGTTGGACATCCAAGTTGCTTGCATACCACAGCAGCATCATGACTATCCCAGCTGTGGTCACATACCGTCCCCCACTCTCCTTGGAATTTCACTTCCAGTCTTCCTGAGCAATCAGTGACTCCGTCTACCAATCTCATGCCCATATCTGCTCCCTCTATAAAAGGAAACAAGAAGTTAGTTATTAGCTAACAAGAATAAGAATGAGTATAAATAACTCAAAAAGGAGAGATACATCTAGAGGCACAGATCATCCTGAGATACACTGAGATTATTAAAGACATGAGGCAGATAGGTCAGGCAAGAAGACAGTACTATCCAGAATAGAGAGCCAAGAAGCATTCCTACAAGGTCTAGAGCAGGAATTTTATGTAAGATCTGATTGTTTCCCAATCAGGATGTTTTGTTAGAATTGTGTATATTTTCTTATTAAAATATGTTTGTATGTGTTCAGGTTTTATCCAGAAACTCTGTTTTGCCTCATACTTGACACTACTTTGTACTTCTGGCCACATTACCCATCCGTACTGTCTGCTTTATATCCAGTGCCTGCTCTTGTTCTATTTTCCTTTAAAAATAGAGCAGATTGAAGTGAAGCTTCACCATTACTCCTTTTACCTCCTCCAATCATTATTTCTTTTTTAATTTTTTTTAATTTTTAAAAAGCAAAACAGAAAAAAGGGTAGAAATAATACACAACTAAAAATAGTAAGAAATCAACACCAGTTATCTTAGAAGTAGTTGCTTGAGTTACAAAATCAAAGCATAAAAAATGAACAGACAATTCAAAATGTAAAGTAGATATTGAATAATGAAAGTGAAAGAAAGCACTCAAAAGGAAAGAATAACTAGTAGGTATATACATATAACTGTATGTAAGTTTAAGTGTGCAGGATAGAGAACTAACTATACTACTAATTTTCTGTTAGTTGATCAAAAAGAATAGTTTGTGCTATCATTGTTAGACAATCAGTATTTCTTAAAGGAAAGAAATTGATTCTGAAGAATATCCTATGATATTAACATAAACTTTTTTCTCCTCTGCAGTATAAATCTCTTGTTTATTTTCCATTCCTCAACACATGTGAAGCACATTAGGAAGAAATGAACTGAATCAAACCCTAGAGATATGTTAACTAAAAGTGTTTTTCCTAACCAAATCCCTTTTATTCTCCTTAGTTAACAGAATCCATATTCCTTATAGTAAAGAATCTTCTTTGTGCTTTAGATCATGCTGTTAAACAAGAAAAAGTCAAGAAGTGGAGAGAAAAAAAACACAGAATGCAGGTAGCAATGGTCAAGCATCTGAATTTATCCACTTATGAAACTAACTATAGCCTCTGAATTTTCCAGTTTTGTAAGCCAATGTTCTCTTATTTCAATATTGGTTTTGAACTGAACTGTCTTCCTTTGCAGAGAGAAAAAGCAAGATCCTTGGTGAAGAAAAATATATTTTTACTGTAACTATATTTTTCTAAGCACTCTTTAGTGGCAAAACAAAAATTCAAGTGAAACAGAAAGAGCAGTATCTGTGCATATAGAAAAACGGTGTCCTGTCCACCAGATTGAAGTGTGGAATGTGAAGGTCTGAAGAAGGAATACTGGTACTTTGGATCATTAACCTGATTCTTTCCACAGTTCTAGTCGCAAACCAAACTGGAGGAGAACCAAATCAAATGTCCCCTTAAATTCAACATTGAACCTAACTGTTGAATTTGATTTGGTTCTCATCCCACTCAGTTTGCAACCAAAACTGTGGAAAGAATTAAGTTCATGCCCTGACATACCATTGCATATGCTCACATTATAGCCTTAGCATAAATGAAGATTGAATATGAAACCAACATTTGAAAGGTTTTGTTTTTGTCTTGACCATTTGAGTCTATGAATTTGTTTGAATGACTTTGCAAGGAGCAATTTAATGTTGTCAGAGAGGAGACTTGATATTTAGAGAGTAAGTGGGAATAGTTTACTATTTATTTATGAATATTGGGGATTGAACCCAGTGCCTTTGCACTGAGCCTACATCCCAAGTCCTTTCTGTTTTGAGTGTTTGTTTGTTTGTTTGTTTTTTTGACACAGGTTTTCATTAAATTACTTGGACTAAGGTTTAAACTTGCAATCCTCTGTCTCAGCCTTTTACAGTGCTTGGATTACAAGCCTGTGCCAACATGACAGTTTGGTTTGCTCTTAAAACTTAAACAAAAACCAGATTTTCATGTTAAGCCTCCACACACTTTCTCTCCCCTTTTCTTCTGCCTTCCCTTCCCTTCTCTTTTCTTTTCCTGTCTTCTCCTCTTCTCTCCTCTCGTCTGTTTTCCTTTCTTCTCTTTTTCTTGTCTTTCCCTCCCCTTTTCTCTCCCTTCCTTCTCCTCTCTCTCTTGCTCTTTTTGCTAAATATTTTTTCTTTCCTCATGATCTAGAGTTTCTAGAACTTTCTTCTAATTTCTGTTACTCTAAAACACACATATCAGAACTAGAACCCAAAATGAAGCAGTACTGAAACGACAAAAGGATATTCACTCTATTTGAAGGGTTTAGGCTTTGAGGATCATTTCCCTTTCTTTTGTCCTGTCACAAAGAAAGGAACACACCTTACCCATGCAAATCACTCCAACATCTTCAGAATGACCACAGTTATGCTTTCCCCATCCTTTGTGTTGGCAGGACCAAAGAGTTGACTCATTGCCATGGCAGTCAAGATCATCAAGCCAGATTGGTCCAGAACCGGTTCCAAACTTTGCTGAACCAGCAAATCCAATAGCACTTTGACATTTAAGTTGGTTACAAACCACTGAAGCATCTTCCATGTAGAAACGATCATCACAAACTGTTCCCCACTTTCCTTGGAATTTGACCTCTAATCTTCCAGAACACCTGCCACGCCCGTTCACCAGCCTCATTTCCAATTCAGATCCATCTAGAACACAAGTCAGTGTTAAGTGATACACATTCATAACTGACTTTACAGAGTGAGTTTTCTCACAATGATCAAAATTTCACACTCCTTCAAAAATTATACTAGATTTTGGATGTTACTCTATTCTAACCTATTAGAATCTGGTTAAAAACTAGGACTTTCCTTTATGTCTACACACAAGGGAAAATGTTACACAGCTTAAAATTTTTAAATTTCCTATTTTACTATCTTTATTTCCATTAGTAGAAGTTAACACTTCTGTACATAAAAATAGACAAAATTGACTCGATATTTATTTAGCAAATAATTTTGATTTATAAAACAATAAATAAATTATTAATTTGGTTCATAAAATTAAGTAATAAAAATGGCATGTTGGCTATTGATTAAACATTTAAAAACCTTATTTTTACCTTTCTTTATTATAAACAGTTCAGAGTATAAATAAATGAAATTGGATTTGAAATTAGAAAATAGGAAAAAGCAAGTAGAAAACAGAAAAATATAAAAATGTGTACAGTAACTTGAGATGATAGTTTTCAAGAGCATGCTGTGGAATATAATTCTTAAAAGTCAAAAGAATAAGCAATCAAATTAGTATATTTCTTCTCATTTCCAATTGAATTGAAACATTTTCCCCCTCTTCAAAGCATCTGGTACAACTGTTAGCAAAAACCAGTTTTGTTCATAAGGAGAATTCTTTCTGTCAACTACTTTTCAGATTTTCTTAGAGCACTAATTATATGAAAAATGATTTTGAATGAAATTTTGAACACCTGAAAAACAAAAATTGCGTGATTGACTAGGATGTTTAGAAGCTCTTTCTTGAAATATAATTTGTTTTTACAAACTGTAAATTCCAGGCAACAACTTCTACTTAACAAGATTTATTCTTATTATAAGTAACTAATAATAATACCAATAAGAATTGAGAACCAAAAATATGCACTTTCACTTCTAAGTGTGTCTTCTTTTTCCTTACAAATTTATATGCTATTATTATTATGTTCCACTTCACAAATGAAGTTTGAGGTTAAATAATTGGCACAAACTCAAATATCCAGAAAATGGTAGAACTGGGATGTCAGGGCCGGAGGGTATAATATCACAGATTATCCTCTGGACTCTAGTGGTGTGTTGCCTCAGGGCCTGCACTAATGATGTAGAAAATCTGAAAATTGAGTATTGATTAGAATCAGGAAGCTCAGAATTGTGGATGTTGCAATTCAATAAAACTATCAGATCCATTAATAGCTATAGACCTGTTCCTACTGTAAGACTTCGGTTGTAGTTTTAATTTTATAAACTTCAGAAAGTAACTTCAATTAATTCCCTCCTTAGTTCTGCAAAAGCAAAACAAAAGCTAAAGGTACTATCTTAGCTAATCAGAAGTTCTTTAGATAACAATACTTACCAGAAGAGCTTACTAAAGTACATTATAGTTCTAAGACTTACATTGGTTATTCTGTACTATTAAATGATTAATAATAAGTAAAAGAAGAAGGAGGAGAAGGAAGACAATGAGGAGATAGAGGAGGAGGGAAAAAGGAGAAAGAGAAGGGGGAGCAGAGCAAGGACATGAACAAAGGAAGAGAAGGATGTGGAGAGGAAGAGAGAGAAGGGGGGAGGAGAGCAAGGAAGTGAGCAAAGGAGACCTGAGTCACCAAAGTAATGAATGGCACAAAGCCATGAAAAAATTGGCATTCCCAGCACATAGGACACACTGAACATGTTACCATCTATTCTACATGTATTACATAATTGAATCCTTATTAAACTGAAGTGTAGAGAGATTTAACAACTTCTTATGAAATCATAACCCTAGGAATAACTGCGCTGGAAACTGATTCAGCATTTTTTTGGATGATAGCTAGCACAGTTTCACTCCAGTGCAAGAGATCAGTTCCTTTTATAGAGGATCTTTCAGGAGAAATGACTCTAGGAGCAGCGACTGAGCAGGGGAGAAGATTTCGTGAAAGTCAACAAAATGAGCAGGGAGAAATGGGGAGCCCAGGGATCGGATCTGGATCAGAAATATGAGATTTGCCAGCAGAAAGAAGTAACATATAATTTTCTGGGATTCTGTTAGGTCACTTTAGATAGAGGTTATAAAAGATATTTATAACTTAAAAATCAGTGCAAATGAAATGAATAATACTAGATATTGAGAAAAGCAACTACACTGTGAAAATATTCTTTCTCCAATAAAGTAGGTTTGGTGTTAGTGCTGGAAGTATTTCTTTCTTGTTTAGGTAGTCATCTATTTGCATGAAATGTAGTGATTTATGAATTAAGTCCATTAAACCAATATGTCACTTGGAAAAGAAAGCACAATGAAGATCATGATATTTGCATATTATGGTGCAATTATTGAATATAAAATTGGTAACAGTCACTTTCTCATTGAACTTGGTGCCCAGAGTCTCTTGGGTTTTTTTTTTTCTTTTTTGGAGTTGGATTTTTCTCATATGTTTCCCAAAGAGTGAATTTGATAATTTTATGGAGGGACTACATCAATTCTATAAAAGCGACTCATTTTACTTTTCCAGCCACCTATGCATTTTTTTCCACCATGCATTTGATAATGTTTATGAAATGTTCAAGGAAATGGAGAGCCGAAGAATCTGACTTTAATTAAAAATGTGTCCTTCAAATTTGCTTTGACTTATGCAAGTCTTACCTGAGCAGGTGACTCCAGCATCTTGTTGGTGAGTACAGTTAAGATTTCCCCATCCACTATGGGTGCAATCCCAAAGAGCAGATTCATTCCCTCTACAGGAAACATGATCCATCCAAATACGTCCAGATCCACCACTGGAATTAGTCCATCCAGTGGCTGTGACAAGAGTTGGACATCTCAGCTGACTGCAAACCACAGCGACTTCCTCCATGCCCCAGCCATGATTGCATACTGTTCCCCATTCTTCTTGCACTCTTATTTCCACTCTGCCACTGCATCGGTTTTCACCATCCACCAGCCTTATCTCCTTTCCTGTTCCTCCTGCAACAATGAGTTAAGACAGCAATTGGTCAAGGTCACCAAGAGCCAGTGCATAAATAAAATTTCATTGTATTATTTATTTATCCTTCAAAATCAGATTTCAGAATCAGGTTTCATCCACGGTATAAAGAGACAGTGCTATTTCATAGACATTCAAATACAACCATCAATCTCACAGGCTTGAAATGAACCAATGCTCTAAAACCAGGAAAGCTCAGTAACATAATACTGCATGATATATTATTTGATCATTGAATTTTCTTAATTATGGCAATTTATATAATCATCATGGGGCATTTACTAGTTAAATAAGACTGCAGAGTTTTATAGGGATGGGCTATGAATGATTCTCTTAAATCCTAAAATCATTTAAAAGAGACCGACAATGGAATTATAGGTATTAATCTAGTTATAAGGAACTAAATATTCATTTCATAAAATAGCATTGATCTTAAAAAAAATATTTGGAATGTGACCAAAACAAATGGATTTAAATGGAAATTAAGATGGAGAAATTTTCCTATTAACTTTCTGTTATAAATAAACTCCTCCATAGTTCTTCTCTAAATTATCTGTTGCCTTCTTACTATTATTTGAGCATAATTTATGGAACTAGTTTTCCCTTCAGCCTGCCTTTTATCAAGCCATTCTTAGATAAATCTTGGTATTTGAATTTATTAAAATGTTCCTAAAATTCTATTTTTATGCTAATAATTCTGAAGTTTCTTTTCCTGTATATCTTTCTTATCTTTTCAGCCACACTTTCTATTTCATGACTACGTGGCTATTTTTCCTGTGAGTTTATTTTAATGAAAAAGAGAAGCAGGCAAATATTAGGTGTCACACAGTTTGGCTGTTATCGTGTGTTTCTAATATTTGCTACTTACAACCCATGGAGCAGAGCTTTCAGATGATATTCAATACACAAAAGAATTATTTATTTAACAATTCATGTGAAAATAGACTAAAATTGAAAGTGAACTGACAAACTACTCACCAAGAGAACTGGGTATGACAGATGCACTGAGAAGTAAGAGCAAAGCAATAGTGAAGGGATTCAACTGGACTAAACGTCTTCTGAAATCTGTTAAAGAAATAAAGAAGACAAAAAATAGAGCTTTCCAAAACAGATATTTGGGAAAAACAAACAAACTAAAAACAAAACAAAAACAGATGGTAGCAGATATTTGGAGTTATCAAAGAAGATCAAACAAGAAAGAAAATCCTTCTAAATGGAAAAAAGGAGAAATTCACACTCAGAAACATATCTCAATGAAATGGCTTTGAAAATGTTTCTATAAGTAGGCACCCTAAGAATATGAAATTAAAAGAAAGTTAGAGGTTGACCAAGTATTGAAAAGGCAAATCTGAAACCTGAAAAACTGAAAAAGGCATCAATGAAACCAAAAATGTATAGGTATTCTTGAAGGCACAAGGCAGATTTCCTGAGATTTCTATGTTCTCTACCTCCTCAATGTTTGATTACTGATATCCCCACCTTTATGTCTACCTATTCCACTCTATTAGACAATAAATTCCGTGAGACAGTAAATTCTACCGAGTTCACTATAATTCAAACACTACCTGGCACAACACTTGACAAATACATTGATATAATAAAGTGTTACTATTTATATCTGATAAATCCAAATACTGAGATTTTGCCATCTGCAGTTCAACACTCTAGTGTTTTTATTACTAGCATTTTCCTTAATACTCTCACCTGACACTAATTTAAAAATAAAAATGATAAATGATTTTAACATGTCCAAATAAGTTATGAAATGGATTTCAGCACTGAGGGGTTATACTTAATTTCCTCTGAGTAATTATCTTTAAATCCTTCCTAAATATTCTATCTTTTCTAATAACCCTTGTTTATAGACTCCATACACTTCAGTATAAGCTTCAGTTCCTGGAAAGCTCACTCAGTAGTTTTATAAATCCAGGCCAACTCTTGCCCTTTTCTCACAACTTTTGTTTTGAATCTATGACAGATCAAAATCAGTGCCATCAGCCCTAACTGTTCATTTTCATTCTAACTCTCCAGAACTGCCAGAATAATTCTAACTCCATTAAAGATGAAAAGCAGGATAAATGAAATATTTTACCGGATGATCCAGAGTCTTCAAGAAATATTATTCTCAGTTTGTCCATTCCAAAACTTTATGATTTCAATAATTTCTATGTCTCCTTGTACATTTCAAACAAATGTCGTTTTAAAGAAGTACAAACTCATAATTCAGAAGAATCATCTTATTTATATAAAAGGAAAGGCTACAGAATGGAGGTGGAGTCAACCCAAAAGGAGAAGTCATTTAAAGAACTGATTCCTTTCATATTCTTGTTTTTTTCTATACAGGAAATAAAACTACCAAAGGAAATTGAGAAACAGTATCCACACATTTATAAAAATATGTAAAAATATTAATTCATAAATTATTGTAAATTGAGTAATTTTTAATTCTGCAGTTTGTTCTGGATTAATATATTGGATGCTCAAGAAATAGTAAATGTGGAAACTATGTGAAAAAGTTAAAGTAAAATAGGCAGAGATGCAAAAAATAAAAGCTTTATCATTATATCCACTGTTAATATAGTCCCATAATTAAATATACCTAGTGAATATGTTGAACATAGGCTGCAGTTGAATTTTTTGCCTTGTGGATGAATCACATCAATAAAATTTGCCATTAACTATCTGTGATACCACAATAATGGAACAAAATTAACAGAACATGGTTTTCACTCTAAATAACCAGAATATAGGCCTAAATCTCAATTTTGCTATTATTGATGAAGCAGCCCTGTGATTCAATTTTGGCCCCTCTGAACTGTGCACCAAGGAAGCATTGGCAGTCCAGAGATCCATCCAGGGATTTTGCAGGAGTCTTCCAAGTGTTACATGGAAAGTCACACCTATCTATATCCCTGATAGTAGGCCCACAATATGCAGAAACTAAAGCACCCAACCTAAGCCAGTTTTGAAATCATGGTCGTAGAGAAATCCAGTCACTGAAGGACTAAACAAGAATCCCTCCTGCCAAAGTTCCTTGTAATAGGCTCTCCAACCACAGAATCCATATAGACCTAACTGCACCCGCAAGAGTCACCTCCAACCCATTTAAACTTAGTCCCACAGGTAATTTCACCACCCTGGCATCCTAAAAGAAGAAAATCTTTACTTGTAAGAGTAGTCAAGACTGGAAGACTAGAAGAGAGGTTTGTTCTTTCAAAAGCAAGAACAGCAATACAAGGCTATGTAAATATAAAGAATTAGGCACATGTGATACCACCAAAAAATTAATGAAGCCCTAGGAACTGAACTTACATAAGTGGAGACTTATTAATTGAGGGAGAAAGAACTTAACACAATCATCTTAAGCTCAATGAGACATAACAAAATTCAGAAACACAATTAAGTAAAATAAAAACAAATAACATCATATCTATATGGTAACTAGTTAATAACAAGCTGTTGTATACCTGCAAACTGCTGAAACAGTAGATATCTAATATTCTCCCTACAAAAAGATAAATATTTGAAGTGATATATATATTATGTTAATTTAGTCTTTCCAGTGTATAAATATATAAAAGATTATACTGCATAAATGTAATTTTTATCTATCAATTAACACAAAATTAATAAAAGTATTCCTATTAGAAGGGAAGAACATAGATAATCAAAGGAATTGTATACATATATATATATATATGCATTATCTCAATATAACTATATACTAAGTAGATAAATTCTATGCGTTTGCATACATGCATATATTATAATTAAATAAAAAAAATACTGCACAACTTGTTCCAATTATTACATATTTGGCAGAAGTAGCCAAGAGATAAGGCCTTTGGGGCTTTTTTTCTCTCTCTCTCTCCCTTTCTGAAACCTAAAGAATCAAGCTAAGGCAAACTAGTTTACCTTTTTCCTCTCTCGCCCCCCTGGAAAAAGCTAATCTGGTGAACTCAGGAAACTTTCTTATGAAGTTGGGAATAGTTTTCTAGTGTGTCCCACAATGTTGGAAGGGGGGGAAGAGCGCAACGCTTCTATGTTTTTCCCAGCTGATATGAGGTCCACAGTTTCGCCTCATATTTATCTCCATTTTTCTTTATTCTTTTCCTCATTTCCAATCACTACTGCATTAAAAAGCAGCCAGAGGGCCTTTTATTCACCCAATTACAGAACATGTGATTGTTCAAGTTCGTGTGTGTGACCTAGAGTTTACTATGCAATTTTTGTCCTTCAAGTTCTGTTCCATTTACTCCTGCACTTTCCCCCTATGTGGCCTTTTATCCCTGGGTAGCATTAGTGAGCTGCTCATTTAGAGCCTTGTTTTAACCCAGTTTACTTTGCCATTTTGGGCAGTCATTTTGGTCCATTAACTGAGTTAATAAGATGTGAGCTGGTCACACGGTTCCACCATGCTTGTTTGCCTTTTTCATTGCCATCAGGAATTCTCACCCTTGTAGATAGGAGCTAAGTCTCTGATTTTAGGGAACATGTAGGTTTTCTTCTCTTTTTTGAATAAGTTAGATCCCCTCCTTGTTTCTTCTAACAGAAATTCAGGTAATATGGAAATATGCCTGACAGCCTGAGCAGAACAAAGGAACAACAAGAATAGGTCAACTCATTCTCAAGCAATGAGTATAGAAAGTACTGCCATTCTTGTCCTTAGAGTATTTTAAGATGTCTTAGAGGTCTTGTCTTGTGTGTGTGTGTGTTACTTCTATCTCTACTGCTTTAAACAAAGTACATAAATGCAGCCTTTTCACAGGCTAAGAGGCTAAGAGAATCCCCAGGGCTCCACCCTGACCTCTTAAAGGTTTATTGTTTCTAAGGGAGCCTTGGACATGGCCCCACCCAGATTTTCTGTGTCAAGTGGCTGAGGGAGCCTCCTGAGGGGATATCTCTTAGGAGTCTACTGTTTCTCAAATGGTTAAAGGAGATCCCAGACTGGGGACTTCAGCCTGATCTCCTAGGATTTTCTTAGGGACTCTCTGGGTGCTCTTCAACCTTTTCTGAGGGATCAGTATATCAGTGCACCATGGGAAACACCCTGCAGATCCCAATCACCTTGCTTATGGCTGTATCCTTAAAAATTGGGAACAATTTGAAATGGCAAGAGATGGGTACTGAATGGCAGTGTAAATTACAATGCTATGCTTTGGGTAAAAGCATTTTATACAAAAGGCTAGGAAAATGGTTTGAAACCCTTATGTTTAGACTTTTGTGGATCTTTATCTCTGTAAAGACCTACAGTATTAAAAAGGCATCCAAAGGGAAAAAAATGATATCTTTGATGATCCTGTCAAACCCCTGACAGTCTGTTGAGGGATACAATTCTTTCCTCCCTGTCAACACCAGTGTCTAGCACTGCAGAAAGCCTAGCCCTCAACACTTTCCAAAGACTCTGGTAAGTTTGCAGATGGGGGCCTTAGAATCCCATGCCCCAGTTTCTGGCCCAGTTTCTGGCCTTTTCTGTGTTCAACCGTCAGTATCTAGATGAGCATGGAATGAGAAAGACTGAGAAAAAATTCCTAGCCAAATTTATGTCTACTGCTGTTGGCCATGCTTTATACACATCCTAAGCATCCAAGGGCAAACCTAAGAACAATCAAAGAAAGAGTTTTGTTTTAAATGTAAGAAGACTGTTAACAACTGAAGTTGAACAATATATAGGCATGTTTTACATACAATGGCCAAATAGAATTTAGCAAGGAAATCTTTTTTCATGAAAATCTGATACCCATTCTCAGTAAAAACTTTTTGAAAACTAAGAATATTAAAGGTTATTTCTTTCATCCTAATATCAAAATCACGAAAAGGATGCCCACTCACCATTTCTATTCAATATTGTACTAGATGTTATCCAGTAAAATCAGGCAAGAAAAAGAAAGGAAAGGCAAGCATAGCAAAAGGTAGAGGTAAACTGACTTGGATGGCAGATGACATAATTATTTGTGTAGACTCCAGATGGAGTCTGTAAGAAAATTACTTGACCTAATCATTGAATTGAACAGATCTAAATGACAAGGTCAACATACAAAAAGAAAGCAAAAAAATTCCAAATTAATTTTTTGAATTCTACTTGTAATAATATCAAAATTATGTGTGAAATTTAGCATTAAATTTGTGAAAAATATGAAAGTTCTGTGCACTGTAAGTTACCATGTTGGAGGGAGAAATTAAAGGTTTTAATCAAGGGTAGGTGGTATATATTCTTGAATTAAAAGACTATTATTAAAACAATAGTATCTTTATTATTGATCTACAAACAACACAATCCAAAATCACTATTTTACCAGGCACTTTTTGTATAAAATGTCAAATTTACTTTCAATCTTGTTTACAAATGAAAAGGGTCTAAAACCGACAAAATGAATTTGAAAAAGATTAATAAATTGAAAGATTAACAGTTTTACTTTAAGAATTATTACAAAGTAAACAATGAAACTAGGGTCATATTATCTTAAAATATGGCTCTAGAGAATGATGTAGAGTAACAAATTGACCAATACATATACAGACTTATTTTTGACACAGAACATGTTTAATAAATGGCGCTAAAGTAAATGATATACACACACTGTCAAAAGATAAAATGAGTCTCACTCCAAACATTAGATCCAAAATTAACTCAAAAATTAATCATAGACCTAATTCTAAAAATTCAGGCTACAAGAATTCTAAAAGAAAGAGAGAGAAAAGTCTTTAAAGTTTTAAGATAATGATTTCACAAATATACCACCAAAAATATAAATCATAAAAATAGTTCACATTTTGGATTTCATCAATGTTTTTAAAACACTGTTCTTCAAAGCAACAAAACAATGAAAAAAAACAAGGCATTGCAACTGGGGATTTAGCTCAGCAGCATTAGCACCTGCCATGAAAGTGTGTAGTCATGAGTTCGATCCCGGGTACTGATAAAAAAATAAAAAAAAATTTTAAATAGGCACTTACTAGAGGAAAATATCAAATCACATTTCTGATAAATGACTTTTATTCAAAATTGGTAAGAATTTTAAAACCTGAACAATGACAAAACAATCTACTATATTTGAAAAACTGGCAAAAAAATTGTACAGATACTTTAATACAGGAGGGAAAGCATGCTGGCAAGTAATCACTTGAAAATATGCTTAATGCTGAGGATAGGATTTCAGACCTTGAGGACAGGATCACAGTTAGTGATCAGAAAAGATAGAACTTTTAAAAATAACAAAGCTGCATGAAATGACAATCCAGAAGCTTCATGATGATGCCAAGAGCAATATAAGAATAATGGGCATTACTGAAGATACAGGAGTCCAGGGGAATGACATATGTAAAGTATTTACAGAAATAATAGCAGAAAATTTCCCAAACATGGGGAAAGAATCTCTGACATGCAGATAAGTGAGGCATATAGAACACCAAACAGTCACAATCAACATAAATCCACACCCAGACACATAATAATTAAGATCTCAGACATACAGCATAAAAACAGAATATTAAAAGCTGTCAGAGAAAAGACACAATTCACCTATCAAGGAAAGCCCATTAGAATCACAGTAGACCTTTCAGCACAAACCCTCAAGTCAAGAAGATCTTGGAGTGAGGTATTTCAAGCCCTGAAAGAAAACAACCTTCAACCCAGATTGATGTACCCAGCAAAACTTTCATTCAAATTTAATGGAGAAACAAGATACTTCCATGACAAGGAACAACTGAAGAAATTCATGTCCACAAACCAACCCTAGAAAGAGTACTGAAGGACACACTAGACAGAAATAAAAATGACCACAATCCCCAAAACAACAACAGAAAGAAACCACCAGGTAGGGTAAGCAATTAAATAAGAGGAAAAGCAGAAAGAAACAACTGGAACATAACATGGCAAAGTCGAGCCAGTACATGGAAATCCATATGGAGAAATCTCAGAAGCCCCATTCAATCCAGCTATCCCCCTCCTGGGTATTTTCCCCAAAGAACTGAAAAGTTGATATCACAGTGATATATGGGCACCCATGCTCATAGCTGCACAACTTGTGATAGCTAAATCCTGGAAACAACCAAGATGCCACCAACTGCAGAGTGGATGAAAAAGATGTGGCATTTTTATACAATGGAATATTACTCAGCTATAAAAAGGATGACCTTGAGGCCTTCATAGGCAAATGGAGACAACTTGAGACTATCCTCATTAGTTAAATAAATAAGAATCATACTTTTTTTCATTTTTTATTTAAAGAGAAAAAAAACAGGAAAAAGGTAGAAATATTACAGAATTTCAAGAAAAGAAGATAAATAGTAAGAAATCACTAGTTGATACATTGCACATTGTTCTTTTAGAAATAGTTATTCAAGTTACAGGATTAAAGCACACAAAGTAGGCACTAAAGCAGTGAGAGTGCAAACAGATCTGTTCAACAATCCAACAAGAACCTAGAAATATGGTCATCAATCCCACACATCTAAACATACATGCAGCTATATCTTTTATAGCGCTTCCTAGTTCCTCTTTTTTTTACAGTAGCAATTATATATTTTTAAAATTTTATTTAAAGAGAAGAAGAAAAGAAAAAAAACAAAAAAGAGTAACAATAATACAGAATTCTAAAAGAAAGAAAGAAAAAGGAGAATGACAAAAAGCCCCATTAAGAAATCAGTAATTTGTAAATTACATATTGTCATCTTGGATGTAGTTGTTCAAGTTACAAAGTTAAAGGGTACATAATAAATATTCAAACAGTCAGACTACAAACATTTTTGCTCAAAGAGCCAACAAAGATTCAGCAATATGGTCATCTATTTTACACATTCAAACTTACATGCAGTTATATCACTTAGAGCACTTCTTTTCCTCTCTTTTGTACAATAGCAATTACACATTTTGGTTTTATTACACTTGTAGTTCTTATTTACTTTTTACACTAGAGACACAATATGATATTTTTAAATATGATTCTTATTTATTTCACTAAAGAGGATGGTCTCAAGTTGTCTCCATTTGCCTATGAAGGCCTCAAGGTCATCCTTTTCATAGCTGAGTAATATTCCATTGTGTAAAAATGCCACATCTTTTTCATCCACTCTGCAGTTGATGGCATCTTGGTTGTTTCCAGGATTTAGCTATCACAAGTTGTGCAGCTTTTTCCCCGCAACCTCGCCAACATTTGCTATCAGTTGATTTCTTGATGGCAGCTATTTTTTCTGGAGTAAGATGGAATCTCAGTGCTGTTTTAATTTGCATTTCTCGAATGACCAGTGATGGCAAACATTTCTTCATGTATTTATTTGCCATTTGTATATCTTTCTCTGAGAACTGTATGTTCATCTCAGATGCCCATTTTTGGAGAGGGTCTTTGAACTTGGAGGGATTGATGTTTTTCAGTTCTTTATATATTCTGGACACAAGTCCTTTGTCTGAGTGATTGCTAGTTAAAAATTTTTCCCACTCTGTTGTTTTTCTTTTCACTCTGTTCTTGATTTCCTTTGAAGTGTAGAAACTTTTCAATAATGTGAGATCCCATTTGTTGATTCTTTGAAGTGTTTCCCGTGCAGTTTGCATTGGGTTCATGAATTCTCTGCCTACCCCATGTCTCCAAGATTCTACCTACCTTGTCTTCCAGTAGATTTAGTGTTTCTGTTTTAATATTGAGGTCTTTGATCCATTTAGACTTTAGTTTTGTGCATGGTGATATGCATGGATCTAGTTTCAGTCTTCAGCATGTGGAGAGCCAATTTTTCCAACACCATTTCTTAAAGAGACTATTCTTCCAGTGGGCATATTTAGCCCCTTTGTCAAATATCAGGTGGCTGAGTGTCTTTGTAGTTGTGCTTCTAATCTGTTCCATTGATCCTCAGGTCTATTTCTTTGCCAGTACCAAGCTGATTTTATCACTGTGGCTTTATAGTACTGTTTCAAGTCAGGAATTGAGATGCCTCCTGCCTTGCTTTTGTTGCCTAGAATTGCCTTTGCTATTCTAGGTTTCTTCTGTTTCCAAATGAATTTTAGGAGGGTTTTCTCTAGATCTGTGAGGTATGTCAATGGTATTTTGATTGGGATTGCATTAAATCAGTATAACAGTTTTAGGAGTATAGCCATTTTCACAATGTTGGTTCTTCCTAACCAAAAGCAAGGAATGCCCTTCCATTTTCTAATATCTTCTTCAATCTCCTTTTTCAGCATAGTATAATTTTCAGCATATAGGTCTTTTACATTTTTAGTTAGGTTGATTCCTAAGTAGTTCATTTTTTTAGATGTTATTGTAAAGGGCGATATTTCCATAATTTCTCTCTCAGTGAGTTTTTTGTTTGTGTACAGGAATGCTATTGATTTTTGAGCATTTACTTTGTATCCAGCTACACTACTGAACTTGTTTATTACA
>PVLA01003103.1:133710-229617 GCA_004027455.1 Hydrochoerus hydrochaeris
TGTCATCTGCAAATAGTGATAATTTAACTTCTTCCTTTCCTATCTTTACTCCTTTTATTTCTCTCTCTTGTCTGATTGCCCTGGCTAGTGTTTCCAGAACTATGTTGAAAAGGAGTGGTGAGAGTGGACATCCTTGTCTTGTTCCTGATTTTAAAGTGAAAGCTTTCAGTTTTTGTCCATTTAGTATAATGTTGGCTGTAGGTTTGTCATAGATGGCCTTTATAAGGTTGAGGTAGACGCCGTTTATTCTGAGTTTCTGAAGGGTTTATATCATGAACATGTGTTGGACTTTGTCGAAAGCTTTTTCTGCATCTATTAAGATGACCATGTGGTTTTTGTTTATGGCTTGGTTGATATGGTGTATTACATTTATTGATTTGCATATGTTAAACCATCCCTGCATTCCTGGAGTGAACCCCACTTGGTCATGATGTATAATCTTCTTGATGATTTTCTGCATTTTATTTGCCAGTATTTTGTTGAGAATCTTTACATCAATGTTCATTAGTGAGATTGGCCTATATTTCTCTTTTTTGGTTGCATCTTTCTCTGGTTTTGGTATCAGAGTAATACTTGCCTCCATAATGATTTAGGGAGGATTGCTTTTTTCTCAATTTCATTGAAGAGTTTAAGGAGTACTGGCATCAAATTTTCTCTAAATTTCTTGTAGAATTCAGCTGTGAATCCATCAGGACCTGGACTTTTCTTTGTTGGTAAGTTTTTAATTACATTTTCAATTTCAATTGTTGATACTGGGTTGTTCAAAATTGCTATATCTTCTTGGTTGAGCTTTGATAGTTTATGTTTCTAGATATCTGTCCATTTCCTCTGTGTTTTCCAATCTATGTGAGTAGAGATTTTCAAAGTAGGTATTCATGATCTTTTGAATTTCCATGGGATCTGTAGTAATTTCTCCCTTTTCAGTTCTTGTTGCATGAATTTGGGTTTTTTTCTTTCTTTCTCTTGATAACGTTAGCTAGGGGTTTGTCAATTTTGTTGATTCTCTCAAAAAAACAGCTTTTTGATTCATTAATTCTTTGTATTGTTTTTTTAGTTTCAATTGCATTGATTTCTGCTCTAATCTTTACAATTTCCTCTCTTCTATGAGTTTTGGGTTTAGCTTGCTTTTCTTTTTCTAGATGCTTGAGATGGAGCATTAGGTTGTTTATTTGTGCTCATTCTGTTTTCTTGATATGACAGTTTATTGCTATATATTTTCCTCTTAAGACTGCTTTCATTGCATCCCACAGATTACAGTATGTTGTTTCTATATTTTCATTGAATTGTAGGTATTATTTCTTCTTTAATTTCATCTGTAGCCTAACGGTTGTTCAAAAGGTTGTTATTTAATTTCCATGTATTTATGTAGGTTTTACAATTTCTTTTGCCATTAATTTCCAATTTTAGTGCACTATGGTCAGATACTATGCATGGTATGATTTCCATACCTTTGCATTTACTTAAGAATGTTTTATGGGATAATATATGGTCTATTTTGGAGAATGTCCCATGTGCAGCGGAGAAGAATGTGTATTCTGATGTGGTTGGGTGGAACACTCTGTAAACATCTACTAAGTCTAATTGCTCACAGGTGTGATTCAGTTCTGTTATTTCTTTGCTGACTTTTTGTCTAGTTGATCTATCTCTTTGTGAAAATAAGCTGTTAAGATCTCCTGTTATAATTGTATTCTTGTGTATTTGGTTTTTCATGTCCATTAGTATCTGTCTTATATAGTTGGGTGCTCCTGCATATGGCACATATATATTTATAATTGTTAGTTCTTTCTCTTGAATTTTACCATTAATAAGTATGTAGTGACCTTCTTTATCTCTTTTAACCATTTTAGGTTTGAAGTTCACATTGTCTGCAAAAAGAATAGCTACCCCTGCTTTTATCTGGGTTCCTGTTCCATGGAATACTGTTTTCCATGATTTGACTTTTAATCTATGACTTTCCTTTTGGGTCAAATGTGTTTCTGGTATACAGCATGTTGTGGGGTCCTGCTTCTTGATCCATTCTGTCAATCTCTTTCTTTTTATTGGTGAATTGAGGCCATTTACATTTATGGATACCACTGATATGTACTGGCTCGACTTTGCCATGTTATATTCCAGTTGTTTCTTTTTGCTTTTCCTCTTATTTAATTGCTTATCCTACCTGGTGGTTTCTTTCTGTTGTTGTTTTGGGGATTGTGGTCATTTTTATCTCTGTCTAGTGTGCCCTTCAGTACTCTTTCTAGGGTTGGTTTTGTGGACATGAATTTCTTCAGTTGTTCTTTGTCATGGAAGTATCTTGTTTCTCCATTAAATTTGAATGAAAGTTTTGCTGGGTACATCAGTCTGGGTTGAAGGTTGTTTTCTTTCAGGTCTTGAAATACCTCACTCCAAGATCTTCTTGACTTGAGGGTTTGTGCTGTAAAGTCTGCCATGATTCTAATAGGCTTTCCCTGATAGGGGAGTTGTGTCTTTTCTCTGACAGCTTTTAATATTCTGTTTTTATGGTGTATGTCTGAGATCTTAATTATTATGTGTCTGGGTATAGATTTATGTTGATTGTGACTGTTTGGTGTTCTATATGCTTCACTTATCTGCATATCAGATTCTTTCCCCATGTTTGGGAAATTTTCTGCTATTATTTTTGTAAATACTTTATGTATGTCATTTGCCTGCACTCCTTTATCTTCACTAATGCCCATTATTCTTATATTGTTGCTCTTGGCATCATCAAGAAGCTTCTGGATTGTCATTTCATGCTGCTTTGTTATTTTTAAAAAGTTCTAGCCTTTCCTGATCACTGACTGTGATCCTCTCCTCAAGGTCTGAAATCCTATGCTCAGCTTCCTTTAGGAGATTTTGCATGCTTTGAATAGAATTTTTTGTTTCTTGGATGTTTCTTTGAGTTTGTTTCATGAATTCTGCTTGTTTTCTATATTGTTCATTCAAAGTTTCAATCAGTTTCCCATGCTCATGTACTTTTTTCTCTAGTTCTTTAGCTGCATTCAACAACTCTTTTACTAAAGTTGTTATTTCTATCTTTATATGGAAGAGTACTTCTAATTTGATTTCCTCTGTAGCCTGATGCAGTTGTTTTTTTTTTATTTCACTCGCTATCTTTTCAGAGATTCCTGGTTTGTTACTTTTGGGATCCTCTATTTCAACATCTGCTATACTTGCTTCTGGTGAACTATATGTTTGAGACTGCATTTTGCTTTTTCGTTTTGTCATTTTCACTCTGCCTGGTGTTTTCTATGTGTAGGAGGGGATCACACACTCTCTTTTCAGACACACCAAAGTCTTACAGTTAGTTGGAGGGGGTTTTTACTACTGGCCCTATTGATCCACTGTACACCTCTATTTTAGGGGTATACTCACCACATTGATACAGTCATTCCAGCATAGTCCAAAATTCACCATGTGGGAGCAAAGTTCCAAATTTTCTCACATTAACTGGATACCACTGAGATCTTCTGATATTCCAGGTAGAGGGCAGGCCCATCTGTAGCAGTCCAGGGCAGTTTTCAGTCTTGGGGGGGCCTCCTCAATGTTCCTGGTGGCAGGGCAGGCCCGCAGGGGAGGTTCCTACCCCTGAGGCGGGTTTGGGCTGAGTTTCAGGTGGCTGGGTGGGCCCTCGGTGGAGCTTCCTGGCAGCCTACCCCTGATGCAGGCTTCTGCTAAGTTCCTGGAGGCAGGATGGGCCCATGGTGGAGATTCTGGGCAGCCTATGCCTGCTACAGGCTTCTGCTAAGTTCCAGGATGCAGGGCGGGCCCACGGTGGAGATTCTCGGCAGCTTACCCCAATGCAGGCTTCTGCTAAGTTCCCCAAGAATCATATTTATAAATATCATATTGTTTCTAGTGTAAAAATTAAATAAGAACTATAAGTGTAATAAAACCAAAATGTTTAATTGCTATTATAAAAAAGAGTGGAAAAGAGAGTGCTCTAAGTGATATAACTGCATGTATGTTTGAGTGTTTGCAAAATAGATGACCATATTGCTGAATCTTTGTTGGATCTTTGAACAGAACTGTTTGTAGTCTGACTATTTCAATATTTACTATGTACCCTTTAACTTTGTATCTTGAACAACTACATCTAGGATGATAGTACATAATTTATAAATTACTGATTTCTTAGTGGGGCTTTTTCTCATTCTCCTTTTTCTTTCTTTCTTTTAGAATTCTGTATTGTTGCTACCCTTTTTCTATTTTTTTCTTCTCTTTAAATAAAATTTTACAAAAGTATAATTTCTATTGTAAAAAAAGAGGAAATAGGAAGTGCTATAAAAGATATAGCTGCATGTATGCTTAGATGTGTGGGATTGATGATCATATTTCTAGGTTCTTGTTGGATTGCTGAACAGATCTGTTTGCACTCTCACTGCTTTAATGTCCACTTTGTATGCTTTAATTCTGTAACTTGAATAACTATTTCTAAAAGAACAATATATAATGTATCAAGTAGTGATTTCTTACTGTTTATCTTCTTGAAATTCTGTAATATTTCTACTTTTTTCCTGTTTTTTTCTCTTTAAATAAAAAAATGTATAATTTCTATTGTAAAAAAGAGAAAATAGGAAGTGCTATAGAAGATATAACTGCGTGTATATTTATGTGTGCATGATTGTTACCCATATTTCTTACTTCTTGTTTGATTGTTGAACAGATCTGTTTGCAGTCTCACTGCTTGAGTGTCCATTTTGTGTGCTTTAATTTTGTAACTTGAACAACTATTTCTAAAAGAGTAATACGTAATTTATCAGCTAGTTGTTTCTTACTGTTTATTTTTTTGAAATTCTGTAATATTTCTCTTTTTTTGTTTTATCCCTTTAAATAAAAATTTTTTTAAGAAAAAGAAAATATGCTTAGTATCATTGTCCATAGGGAAATGCCAAATAGGTCCCCAATGAGACACTATTACATACATATTAAAATGTCAGCAATTAAAAAGTGTGAGTACAACCAGTCATGGTGCTACAAGCCTATAATCCTCACACTCAGGAGGCTGAGGCAGGAGGATTCTCATGAGATCAAAGCCAGCCTGGACTTGGTGAGATCCTGTATCAAAAAATCAAAACAAAAAGAATGATTATACTTGGAAGCTTTTTTATTATACCATTTTCTATTACTCAACCATACAAAATGCCTGTTTTCTTCCTAACTTGTCCCAGATGTAGTCTCTCTGGAATTCTGAACAATCAATTTCCAATTTTTTATGCTCTACCAAGCACTGAATAAACTAGTTATCTGGCTAGCTATCTCTTTCACACTAGGAAGAATAGCCATATAGACATAATTACTGTTTGTGATAAAGTGTCAGGACTCTGTTGATTTCAAAAATTTCAATTACTACTTTTAAGCAGTTTTGTAAATATCTTCATCTCTCTATCTGATTTTACCCCTCAAAAGCTCTTAAAGCATTGTTTTTCCTCTCTTTCCTGCTTTTGGTCTTCATTAACTCAGTATTGTCCTTTGTCTCAAGTTGTTTCACTGTAATATTCTAGCATCATAAATACAAATTTCAGCCATATATTTGCAGACTTACATATTTACATGAAACACATAAAGTATGTTTGCATACTATGCAATCATCTTATTTCATATGAATAATTCACTCCAGGATGATTACTGATTAATAGCTGGCTTTGATTCCAGCACACTGATGTTTTTCCCTATTCTAGTAATTGAACTTCTGCTTTGTTCATGCCTTTTGACAAATATTATGTCAAGTACAAATTCCAGGAACTTCTTCTACCCTATGGCCCACTTATGCTTCATTCTATTTCTTAATTTTTCTCTCCAGATCAGTGACCACTTCACTTCTGGAGATCTTGCTGTACAAACATATTTATAGAAGCCAACATAAAATATCAAGGAAGTCCCTGAGAGGTGAAAAGCTAAGTACTGATATGATCTAATCTCTGTTTTAAACAAAAACTCTGCACAGAGTTTGGCAAAAAAGCTTCCAAAAGGGCAAAAATACACATATTCCCAGTAGGAGGCTCATATATCAGTTTTTTGAGAAATGATAAATTAGAAAGATAATAGAATGAAGCTGATAGCTTTACTGAAATTTAGTTATTAATACAAAAAAGTTATAAATTAAATATTTACACTTATCCACAATAGCAATATGTCATCATTCATTAATAATTCAGTTATGTCTATTTTAAATACAATAAAAACAAAGAAATGAATATATGCAAAATATACCCTGATGGTCTAAAAGGCCAACTTTGTTGAAGAGTTGTAAGAATTGAGTTTTGAAATGAACAGCAGAGTAGATTATCATTAAATATGGTAAGAAAACTGGGGTAGGAGGAGATTAAAAAAGAAAGAAAACATTGTGTTAAAACTGAGTATGTGAGAGTTGAAGTCTGCCTCAGTCACCCAAAAGAAGTCAAACAGCAATCAATTACATATGCAATTGCGAATCTTTGAAGAGAAATCTAGAACTGATAGCAAGTAAAAGTGTAATGAATTATTTGTTTACTGCTTTGGCATCCATTGTGAATGAGTCAGACTTTGTCACACTAGAAGCGAGACTTAATGATCCTTTACAATTCCAGCTGTTCACCTTCTCCTTATTCCTCAAAGCATTTGATGCAGATGTCTACTTGATGCAACCACATTTTAATAACTGTGTTCCTATGGGCCAGCTGGATACAGCACATTTAACCCCTCCTATTGATCCCCATACTTGCCATGGATATCCCAGATATATTATAGTGGCTACTTTTCAGAGCAACATGCAACCACATAGCTCACATATGCCTCTTCTGAACTTACCAGTTACAACTCACAAAAGGAAAACCCCCCAGGAAATATGCCGACCCCAGGGAATGATTTGGCCCTCTAATGCTTCTTTTTCCAAACCACTGATAGAGTGTCAGATAGCATCCTCTTTCTCAGTGTCTCTGTTCTCTTCTCTCTAGAATATGTGAGAAATACACTGCTTTTGTTATTTTGTATGTTGTATTGTAATGACTTCCTGTGTCTCACCTGACCAGCACACCTGAACTCTGGTCCTGCCAGTATTCTCCTGGAGGATATCTTTCTTGAAAGGAGTAAACTAGACACAGTTTAGATAAGACACATAAGGGTATTTGCCAGTATAGACAAGTTTCCCATGAGACACACATGGTCATAGGTCAGACACTTAGATGCCCAGCTATCTGCAGGATAAAACAGTATCCAGTGCAAGGCATTGTGCAATCACCTACAACACTTTGCTGCAGGTGAGTTAGGTCAAGGCCGCAGTATAGCCACTCTCCTGAAAAAGCCGAAAGCCAAGTTAAAGGAACATCATGACGGGGATCTTTAATGTAGCTGGAAATAGAAGATACAGAAGTCAAACAGTTCACCTATTCAAAAAGAGTCTAATGATTGCCATCAAAGAGACTTCAATATGGACAGGACGAGTATAGAGGAAAGTTTTCAGATTAAAGGAAGTAGGAATGATCAAATGTATGAGAAAAACCCCAGTCGGAGAGTGCCCATAGTCAAGAAAAGAAATAATTGAAATGAAGAAAGGCAACAGTTCATCTATGGAATAAAATTAAAATATTAAGTAAGATGCAGTCAAAAATACTTTGTATTTATTAGTTTGGCAAGAAGAATTTCTGTGCATTTTATTTGTGTTTTCTGAGAAATATGAATTAGTAACATAATGCAGATTATAGTGTAAAGAAATGGTGACAGAACTGGGGTGGGCCAAGAAAGGACTACATCATGAATTAAAATGTTTTTCTGCTAGGCAGATAACTCAATGTTTTCTGGTATGATTTCAAACTGTTTTGCCCATTAACATGATCTCCACTTGCATCCATCTACCAACAAGAGCCTCTAGAATAGCCTACTTTATAGCTGGGTAACTTCCACTGTATAAAAATACTATATCTTTCTTACCCATTCTGCAATAGAAGGGCAAGTTACTCTTGCTTGTTTCTGGTCTCCTGTCACATGGTACAAGTGTTTACTCTCCTTTGATTTTCAGGCTATGAATTTCCTTTAGTTAAATGTGTTTCTTGTATTCAGTATGCTGGTGAATCTTGTTTCTTGATCCACTCTCACTGTGTTTCTTTTTATTGGTGAGTTGAGGCAGTTAGTGGGATCCAAAAATCACAATAGACATTATGAAAGTGGTAGGGGAGGAAATGCCTAGGAGGGGGAGATGGTAAGCCCTGTTAATTTTGTATCATCTTGTCTTGAGCTCTTGCATCATTTTTATAATTTTGTTAGGTTTGGTTTTGTTCTGTCTTGTATTGTTAGATTTTACTGTGTCTGATTGGTATGGGAAGCTATTTTGAAAATAATGGGATGTATTATAGTAACCATTGTTGGTTTTATATTCCCTTGTTTTGAAGTTCTATAATGTTTTCATTCTTTTATTCAGATTGGTTTTATTTTGTTTGGTTTTAATAGGTATGATGATATACACAGCTATTCTGAAGAAAAGGAGATACTATAATAGCCATTGTTGATTTCCTATCAACTTGTTTTGATTGATTTTAGTCTGTTGTGTTTTATTTGATTTCATTATGTGTCAAGCTATAGACAGCTATTTTCAAGAAAATAAGAGATATTATGGTAGCCATTGTTGATTTCCTCTTGTCTTGAAGTCATGTAATACTTTATTCTTTTGTTCTGACTGATTTTTGATCTGTTTTGTTCTGTTTGATTTTATTATGTATGATGATAAGGACAACTATTTTGAAGAAAATGAGAGACATTATTGTAGGCATTGTTGTTTCCTGTTGTCTTGTTCTGAAGTCCTGTGTTGCTTGCATTGTTCTGTTCTGTTTTGTTTTACTTTGTTCTATTATCTTTAAAATAAAATAAAATAAAACTCAAAAAAGAGAAAAAATAAAATTATTTCTGTCATCAGGGTTCTGTTATTATTATTTTTAAACTTTGTAGCCCTAATCACAGCCATCAGAGGAAAAAGGAGCAGACTGAAATTCAGTGGCGGTGTCTCTCTGGGTCACCCACTAACAACATCCCCATCATTGTGCAATGATTCATTGTGGTTACTAGTTCCAGAAACAATTACATTGCACCTGTACTGAGAAATGAGTCTTTTCTTTATTTTCATCCTGTTATTACATTTTTTTTTCCTTAGCCAGACCACTGTCTGAAAATTTCTAGCCTCTATGAAGTGTTACAGAAAAGCTACAGATAACAAGTTCTTTTCATACTATTATCCAGCCACTGCAATTTATGGTGACACTAAGGATCAGCAGTGGAAAGAAAAAACCTGATATCAGTGTTTTAGGGAATCAGAGTAATGAGTGCCTTGAAGACATCATAAAAAAGTGGATGTTTCAACTTGAAAACTAAAGACTAGGAAGATAATTTTAATTTAACCCGCTACTGGACAAAAAGAGAGAGAAGGAGGACAGTCACCTACAGCACAGGAAAGAAACTCCTTGAGTGTGCAGCTTACAGGCCTGATAGCCACAGCACCTGGCTGCTGCTACAAGGGTGCCGTCTAGACACAGGAGAGGATCAGCTGATTTCCTGTACCCCTCTCTGAGAAGGAAACTGAGTCTCCATGAATGTGATTTTGAATCTTTGAAATGTTGTGTTGGGCTACATCTAGGTTAGGGTTAGTTTCTTATGAAAAAGAACAGGCCTTGCTATTCTGCCACAAAACTTAAATGTGTCATTCAAATGACAGCACCTGTACTTTAAGAGAACTTTTAAATTCACAATCATATACTTGTTTATAATTCATGGTACCTAATTCTTTAATCTTAAAATGTGAAAAACACATTTTTAACCTTTCAACTGATAATTTTTATTTCTAATTTATAAAAATGACTCAACAATTTTCTTTTGGCTTTTTGAAACTATGTAGCCAAGACTAAGTTAGAAATCACAGCAATCCTCCTGTCTCAGCCTCCAGAATAGTGGGATTACAAGAGTACACTGCCATGTTAGACTTTAAACAGATTTTTATTTTTATTTATTTATTTTTTGTTTATTTCATTTCTCTCTTTTATTTATTTTTTTTCAGGTTTATTCCAGGACTCTGAGCTACATCCCCAGTCCGTTCATTAATTTTGAGACTGGATCTCACTAAAACTATTGCCTAGGCAGGGCTCAGACTTGAAATTCTTCTGTCCCAGACTCACACAGTCTGCAGTCACAAGTGGCATCTCTCATTTTTTCAAAATTGTATTAAGTTTCAAGTCAAGCATGAGTTTTACTTTCCACTCACTTTTCACCAAAGCATTTCCTACAGTTTCCATTGTTTCTATATGAAAATAAATATTCAATTGTTTTGACTAAAGTACATTTCACAATTGAAAAAGCATAATTTTTGGTTAATAAGATATATATAAAATTCAATCATCTGGTTTACATTTTAAAGAGAATGTAAATTATTAATTTTTATAATAAGAGAATGTCCAAAAAACAGCTCAAATTAAAGAAACTATAAATCATGAAATATAGGGCAATAAACACTAATAAGGTCATTCTGAGATAAAAATGCAAATATTATATAAAAAATAATAATATAGGAGTTCATTCATATATGCTAATAACTTAAGAGAGATTTATTTTCCAAATAAGTATCAGGAAGTGTAAAAACTCTTCAAGAAATTAGAAAAGTACTTTTTTAAGTTAGGAATGGAGAAGATGATAGATTATAAAGAATATTAAGAATAACTTCAAGAGATACAAAATACAAATACATATATAGTATATGGACTCCAGGATATAATTATCAAAAACAAAATTTAACTTAAAAATACATTCAGATAAAACTAATAACCATCCCATATGTCTGATAGTATTAACCTGTGAATAAAATTTGTTTACTGAACAAAGGAATATAGCATGAACTTTAGTTTCAAAACATTTTATTTAAAAGGCATTTGATACATGCCCTCTAATTTGGGTCTTGGTCTAAAATACCAGAGACATTTGCCAGGGATAATATTTTCCTTTCGGGGATATGTTAGTGCTTTTATATGGTTAATGCAACTTAGTTAATATTCTAGAAACTGTGATAAGTGTAAGACATACATAAGTAAGACTCCTACCCTTAAACAATTTACTGTAATATTTGGATCTTAGTTGATTACAAACAATATCATAAGAAAAAGGAGGCATGTTAATAATACTACTTTTGATACACTATTTCAGTGTTCAAAATAAATTGCAATTTAATAATGTCAGAAAACTCTACCTTAAAAGATTCTAGGAACAAATTAATAATACAGTAAAAAAAACCTAGGATATTATTATATTAGAAATTATCTCTAAAACCCCTCCCAAATGGTTGTTTCATTGCATTTCCAAAAGTGTTTTATAAGCCAAATTCTTTGGCATTATCAACTGTATTATTTCATTGCTCTAAATGTATATAACAAAAAGTTTGGTTTTCAATCCATTTTTAATTTTTAGTCCATTTTTAATCCAAGGATCCAAAAATTGAAGTTAACCTAACCAAAAAAAGCAGAACATTAAAGCAAGTCCTTTGAAAAGTAGATCCAGTAAACGGTAAAGGAATTAGAATGACTGAGGCAGGAAGACAGAACGTTCAGGTAACAGAGATCATTTAGGTCTTAAGACAGGGAATGTTTCCTTGAATGTGAAAACAGAAGATAAAACCAGAAAGGAACCCAGTTACAATGATCAGCCTGGTTTATCACAATGTGTTGGTGCTTTATTCATACAAGAAAGCAGGATGGGCAACTTGAGTACGTGGTGACAACAGAATTACCAAGGTGAATGGAATGTTTAGAACAGAAACCAGACATTGCACAAGTCATTTTACATCTTCAAAATCATTAATTTAGGTAACAGCTACCAAAATTGGTAGAAATTAAGCTATTTCTTTACAAATTAAAAGACAAAAGTCATTTTTAAAACCAGAGATTATGCATGAAGAGGGAAAATACAGTCCTAGAAACAAAAAGGAAGACTAATTCCCAAATATGAAAAACTTATAAAGAGAACAAAAGGAAAGAGAGGAAGTCTTTTGTGGAAGTCAGTTCAATCTTTTCCACTAATCATGGCTCTGTATTCAAGGAACTGGCTGAAGATTTTTAGGCACACTGACTCAATTAATTGTGCCACCTTGTGGGCTTCTTAACAATTCTGCATCTTGCAGATAAGAACTGAAGGTTGAACAAGCTAAATGATGTCCCCAACTTTATGTATTACCTAGAACTACAGTTCAAACAATATTTGATGCCATGCCCATTTTCCTTTCCATAAAAACATATCCTGTTTCAGAGTTTAAACCTTACATAAAAAGATACCAGGAGCTAGAAGTTTAGCTCAGTGGCATAAGTTCTTGCTTGGTAAGTGCAGGGTCTTGAGTTTGATCCACAGTACCAGGGGAAAAAAAAGATACAAAAACCCTTAAGGCAAAACAAATTAATTATCGACATGAATTTCTATCATGGAGATAAGAATTCCAGCCAACTAGAAGTATTTATTTTGAATAAAGACATCAGAAAAAAATAAAGAAAACAAAACCTTAACTCTAAACAAAATTTAAGTCCTGAGTTAAACTTCCAGATCAAATGGACAGAGATTACTTGTTGGGGTTTAGAGGCATCTGCGTCATTCCATTATTGTCAAACAGTCTAGGTATAAAGGATGTATCATATATGGTAATTAATATTTTCTATTCTTCATATAAAAATTGTAAGTTATGTAATAATCAACTTATTCTTCATACTGAATTGCAAAACTGGTGTGTGAACTCTGTTCTCATTGTTATAAAACTGCTGCAGACATGGCAGCATAAGGATGTGCTTTTATACACGAATTCTTTGGAAGGAATATCATGTTCTTCCCTTTTTTAAAGCAGCTGAAGTTTGCAAAAACCAGGAACACCACATCCAGTAATTTGCTGAAGACCTCAGCCTTTTTTACCCACATAAAATGTAAGTGCAAAATATGTACAACACAGACTTTCACCAATTCAATTACTTGATTTAAACTCATAAGCATAAAATACTAAGGATATAAGTGGAAAATATGCAAAGATGAAAATTCACAGTAATTTCTACGAGTGAAAATTTTGAAACAAATATATTCCAAATAAAGAGAAAAATGTTAAGAAAATTTAGGAAAGGCTTTTAATGAATCATATGTAGCTATCAAAAATGATAATTTCCAAGGCTGGGGAAAGAGATCATGCTTGGTATACGTGTAACCAGGACTTTGATCCTCAGCACACACATGCGCGTGTGCGCGCGCATGCACACACACACACACACACACTGTGCATGTAATCATGAACCATATACATATTATTTTATAATAGAAGCAAGTAATAGAACATTGTGATACAGTCGCATTTTATAAATAGCTGCAAATGTATGTATATATGTATCTATCCAAACATTAGAAAATCTGAAAAGATTAAAATCATAAACTGAACTGTACTTTGTTTATAACTGACCTATGTTATATATTTTATTTTTATATAAAAGTAAAAGCACTCTTTAAATCAGAGGCAAGACAATGATAAGTTCAAGTCAAGTCTGGATAATTTGGTGACTATGTGAGATTTTCACTCAAAATAAAATACATAAAAGGGCCAAGGATATAACTCAGTGCAAAGATCCTAGGCTCAATAACTAGCACCAAAAAAAAATTTTTGATAAGGAAACATCAGAAATAATAGCATGTAGCTCCCTAACAAATGGATTTATTCAATTGTTTACAAACATTTACTGAACATGTTACTCTCTGGGATAGATATAATGAATTTATGTTCAAGCAAGAACCCATAAGCAAAAAAATCAACAATTCTAATAGAGCGTGACATAGGTTTTGGTGACTATATGTGAATATTTTGAATGCTTGGATAAGCAGCTCCAATTTGATATAAATGGAATCCACAAAAGCATCCTAGGCTAAATATGAAATGTCATCTACATTGTTTATGCAGATGAGGGAGGGAATTCAACCATAGATAACACTAGGGAAAACTATTTGAGGAATAAAAAATATGATACATTTGAGAAGCTGGTAGCTATATGAATACATTTTAAGTTAAGGATATGGAAATATTTACATTTTAATGCTAAGTAAGAAAATACATGGAGCCAACCTAGATTTTGTGTGGAAAATAACAGAGGTTTAACTGTAGTCAAGATAGGAATACAAAATTATATTTGAAACAGATTTATTTCAGGACAATAAATAGCAGTGAAGAAAGCAGAGCTTGTATCCCACATACATTCCAAGACTCTCCCTTCTGGAATATCATTACAATGCGCTTCTGAAATTACTACTACTCACAGGACCACCCTTCATCAGTGTTCTTCTGGATAAGCTAACATTAGTTGAAATAGTCTGGACACTGAGTCATTCTAGAAAATGTCTTATAAATAGCTATAATTTCTAATTATTAATGTGTATAATTTCAAATTTTTCTATCAAATTTACCCTATCTAATAAAAAACTGCAGTGTAATGATGACAATAGCACATTTTTATTTGTATTAATTATGTGTCAGATGAACACCCTGACAGTCCATTTGCTCCAACATCTTCTGCCATGTGCCGCCATTTGGTGGATCTCAGACTATTTCCTTTTAAATAATGAAATATTTTAATAAACATTTTATTACTTTTTATCAACAGTAGCAATAAAATATGGTGTGGCTCATTTGTTAATACATCTTTTTCACCTATATAACAAACCTCAGTAACTGTGAGCCAATGGCTGCAAAAAGCTCTATTGTTCCAAATTTTTTGCATTCACCTATATACAAAATTGTCAAAAATCTTCAAAACTCAAAACTGAAAACAGATAGGCAGTTTCTAAGGGCATATTATTGGTTGGGGAAAGGGTATAGTGGAAGTCAAAGGGCTCAAGGTTTCCGTCTTGCAGAATAAATAAAGCTAGAGCTGTCAGGCATTGTATTGCAGTTAAAAGTATTTTATGACACACTGGATGTATGCTAAGAGTAGTTTTCAGGTGTCCACAAACAAAAATATAAGATATGAGATGATGTCTGTGTTGATTTGCTTGCTTGCCTGTAATAATCATTTCTCTATGAATGTCAAAGCATTATGTATATACCTTAAATACACGAAATTTAAAAAGGACTGAGCAGATTGACTGAGTGCTTGTAAGCAGAGCTGCTACTCCTCAAATCATCAAGAGTACACTAGAATGAGATAATCTAAGTAAAAACAATGATTTGTGTAAGAGTGACACTGTTCACTTATTTCTTCAAACATTGTTTTTGTTATTTGTTCCCTGTGATGGAAGGTGAAATTGAATGAGAGCTTGGAAGAAATTAATAAGAATCTGAGCACCAAACCAAAGGTTTTATATGAAATTCTGCCTAGATGCTCTTTAGACTTGTCTTTCATCTCAAATGTTGTTATTTACCATTATGAGGATAATTAAATTACTTATGATTTTATGGCTGATGGCTATCCAACTATGTGTCCTGGTAAAGTTATGCTTGACACAGAAACATTATTTTAACTTATAGTTACTTATAATACATATTGAAATATAACTTTAAAAACAGAATTCTTGCCTATGTATAATGTGTAATAAATAGGATAAGAAAATTACTGAGTATTAGAACTGCAGTTATCTAAATGAAGAACAATAAATATGTAGATTAAGTTTTATCATTGTATTTTAGGAAATAAATAATGGAGGAGAAAGACTCATAATATTTGGGAAAATTTTTAAGTAAACCTGGGAAATTTTGACAGAAGAAAGCCAAATATTAAAATAAATTGCTTGGAATTTAAAGGAATAAAGTTACCTTCCTCTCAGACTTGTTTGGTGCAACAGGTGACAAGGCATATAAGAAAATTCTACTGAAACAGTCTCTAAGGCACAAAAATGGCAAATATTTTTAATATGCATACTCTTGCACAACTTGTAACACTTTTCACAAATAAGTGACTAAGAAAAATATGGGAAATAGAACAGGAAAGACAGCAGGGGGAAAAAATAAAGCTCTTGTCAGCAGGACAATGAAACAAGTTCTTTTGGTATCTGCAAAACAAGCATATAAGGAAAAGCTGAGTTATTATTTAGGAGAATCTGTGGTTGGATTTTTAATTTCTTACCACGTGCTGCTTCCTTCTCCCGTTCTGTTTCCCTGACAACAATCACTAGGGTTAACAAGGAAAGAGAAATAAGCACAAAGAGAAGTTAGTCTTGACAGAATGAGGAAATTGAGGATGTGCAAATGATCTGACCTGTTTCTAAATGTGGCAAGGAATTAAGAATGTGAAACTGATTTGCAGCAAGGAAAGTGAGAATTTTAGCGTTTGGGAAGGTTTGCATGATTCAGAAGACTTTGATTTTGGATTAATGAATTATTTCTCTTCCCACTCAACTTTTGCTGCTGTGAGCATGCTGGGAAACACTTGTTTGAACTTACTTGATTGCTGCTGGTCTTTACTTAGCTGTGGGCAAAAGAAAAGGGATGGTAGCTGTAGGTGACCAGGATTCATATAAGTAATCTGACATAAAACAAGTTGAACATGAAAAAGAAGTCTCAGGATTATTCTAGATTATTTTCTGACAATTTCTCTTTCAATTATTTCTTCTCTTTGAATCTGGAAAGTTTCTCTCAATTGCATTTGTATACCACAATTTAGTGATAGTCTAAGCACCTGCTTGGTCTTTTCTGAGTCCAGACTCCACTGACATGGCAGCTACTGAGATCTTGCATGCTATACAGTTCTCTGTGTGAATTAATGAATGAATGCATGTGTGTGTGTGTGTGTGTGTGTGTGTGAATCCATGCACACACATGCATTGAACTATATGCTTATTTGTTTCTTATAAGTGAAAATTTATACATTACTACTTAACACTGATGTTTCATTACTTTCCTTTTTCTAGAATTCCTTTGTTCTTTTCCCAGACTTCTTCCATTACTAATTTATGCTGTCAATTTGATATAATTTGTCCTATTTTCCACCATTTACATTTTCACTCTTTCAAAAACTATTGCTGATGCTGCTACTGCTAATGCTGCTGCTACTACTACTACTACTACTACTACTCCTACTATATCATAAAGCATTGCATTGATGGTTTCTTCACCAATGGACAAAATACTTGATACTTGTAACTTAAAGGAAGAAAGATTATTTTGGTTGACAGATTTAAATGATTCACTCTATACCCAATAGGCTCCAAGGCAGAAAAGTGTATGGTAAAAGGGCACAGTAAAAGGAAGCTGCTCACGTTACAGAGACCAGAAAGCACAATATGAAGAAAGGAGCCAAGGCCAAGAATACAACAGTCCAGTTCGTGCCCCCAGTGACCTGATCCTACCAACCAGACCTCATCTCCAAACAGCACAGTCAGCTATGAACTGATCAATGAGTACAGCACCCCACTGATAAGTATGGCACTCCAAGGTCCAGTCACCTTCTAAAACACCACCTCTGAACATAACATTTGGAGAACATTTTAGATGTAAACCTTATCATTACTCCTGTCCCCCAAAATGTCCAACTCACAATGCATTTAGCCTATCTCTAAAAGTTGCCAAAATTTTAACAATTATAGAATTTCTGAAAAGTCTAAATCCAATATCTCCTCTGAGACTCAAGGCAATTCCACAACTCTTGTATTTTTCAGACCTGAAAAACAGCACCATGTAAATGATGCAAAGATTGGCTGAGAACTTGAAAAGTATCTGAGCCTTCCTTAGGCCATGACTAGAGTGGTCTCTAAATTCCTGGATGGTTAAACTAGGAGTTACACTTTCTCAGATATCACTGACTATTCAGGGTTCCTAAAGCCACTTTTATGCAGTGAAAGACTAACAGTTTCCTACTCTTCAGACTGAAATTGTTGGGATCTTGGTGATTTCTGAGATGCCCTCAATGTTTCTGTCTGCTTGACCCTATAGAAATTCCTTACTGTACACTCTGAGACAAATCACACAAGCACTGAAATTTATCCCTGGATGTTGTCCATAAAATTGAGCTGGCATCCATTCATATTCATCCAGTTTTGCTTTACACACACACCCACATTATGTATAAAACAAGGCCTACATTCAAACTATAAGGAAAAAGATGTTGATTTTCTGGGAAAAGCATTCAAAACTTACTTTTGCAACATCTGTGACTAAAAATATGTCATAAAAATTTAGGAAATTTGTTTATGTTACTTCTTTTTTAAAAATTAATTTTATTGGTACATTTTAGATATACATAATGATTGCATTCATCATAGGGAATTTGTACCTGTATGTGATATAGCTTTGTTCTTCTTTTTTTTTCCCATCCTCTTCACTTCCTTACAATCCCTCTTTTCCCCTTTATTTACAAAAGCTTGTTTACATTTTTCAATTTTTTCCTTTAATATTATTCCTTCCCCCCTCCACTCCCTAGTTCCCTTTCCCATTTGAATATTTTCTTCCTATTTCACAATATGTATTATACATTTGATACTTATTTACAATTTCCATTTCTCACATCAGAAAAACCATAAAATATTTTAATATGTGTGTCCAATTTATTTCACTTAAGACTATTGTCTCAAGATGCATCCATTTATCTAAAAATATCTCAACTTTATCCTTATTTATGTCAGAGCAATACTCCACTGTATAAAAAATTCACATCTTTTTTATGCATAGATCAGTTGGTCAGCATTTGGGCTATTTCCAAGACTTATCTATTACAAACTCTGTTACTGTAAACATGGGTGTGCATATAACTCTGATATGATCCTTTTAATTCTGTCAGGAAGAAACTAAGAAAGATAACATCTGGGTCACATGGAACCTGCAGATTTAATTATTTGAGGAGATTTCACACTGATTTCTACAGTAGTAACACCAGTCTACACTCCCACCAAAATTGGAGAAGGGTTCGTGTTTTCCCATAGCCCTGCTAACATTTGTTATTGACAATAAAAATTTCTTTTTATTCTTGATAGTAGCCATTCTTTTGGGGGTAAAATGAAAACTCAGTGCTGTTTTAATTTGCATCTCTTGAATGACAACTGATGTTGAACACATTTTCATGTATTTATTTGCCATTTTTACTTCTCCACCTGAGAAATGTCTAGTAATTTCAGATCCCTATTTTTAGATTAGGTCCTCAAATTTGGAAGTTCTGAATTTTTTTGGTTATTTATATATTCCAAATATTAATCTGCTGTCTGAGGAATAGCTGACAAAAGTTTATTCACACTCTATGGGTTGTATTTTCACACTTTTGGTGATTTGTTTTGCCTTTTTTTTTTTTTTTGCAGTACCGGGGATCAAACTCATGACCTCATGCTTGCCAGGCAGGCACTTATGCCACTGAACTAAATTCCAAGCCCATGAAAAAGTTTTTTAATAAGATTCCACTTGTTAATTATTTATAATATTTCCTTTACAATCAGGATTTTGTTTATAAAATCTCTGACTATAATGTCTTTGAGAGTTCAACTTACTCTCTTCTAGCAGACTTTGGTGGTTCTGTTTTAGTATTCATATTGTTAATCTATTTCAATTTTAAGGTAGTTCACAGTGAGAGACATGGCTCTAGTTTTAATTTTTGGCATGTGGAAAGCCAGCTTTTCTAGCACCATTTATGAAAGAGGCTATCTTTTTGCTATTGAATGTGTTTAGCACCTTTGTTGAAGATAAGGTGACTGAGTGTGTTTGGAGTTGTTTCTTCATCTTCTAATCTATTCTACTGATCCTTGAATCTAGTGTTTTTGTTTGTTTGTTTTTCCAGTGCCATACCATTTTTATCACACTAGTTTTGTAGTATAACCTCAAGTCAAAAACTGCTTTGAGAAGAGTTGGAGTTGGAGGCACCCTCCTCCAACATGGCCAACTAGAAAGGTATTTACTCAGAATTTTCTTCACTGTTCTCAATTACTCAAGCACTCAGAACCTGCTGAAACCATGGTCCAAGGAAACCTGGTTGCTACTTGAGTTGATGGTAGACCTTGGTATCATCCATGTGGTAGTAATTTTGCAAGTATGAAGATTGCAAATGAATGAGCTCATAAAGGCTTCCACCAAGAAAGAAAGTCTTGGGATGTCCAGAAGTGTATGACAGAATTAGAGTCTCTGCATGCCTGCTATCAGAGGATTATATGTGAAGTTATAACACTGAAGTTAAACCTGAGAGAACACATGAAATTACAGACTTTAGGCACTTGAAACGTCTACCAAAGAAAACTGCAGGCAGTGAGCAGAGCCAGCCCCAAACAGAGACAAACTGAGCTATAGCTTCTGAAGACATAGGGGTACAACTTTCTACGCTATTTGGAGTTAACATCAGGTTACAACAAGCCTGGATTTCTCCCCAGGGAGGCTATAAGATTTAACAGTTTTCCTCCTTGGTTTTGGATGCTTTAATCACATCCTTTTTTTCTGTGTGCTTCCCTCCTTTTGGAAGTAGATATACGGATATATTTACCATGTGCTATTGTATTAGGAAACTTGTTTTTGATTTTTACAAGAACTCATAGCTATAATATGCCCTGTCCCATAGAAAATTTGAATTTGAGATTTTGAGCCATACCAGAGCTGTCTCAATGTGACTCTTATAGATGGACTAAATTAATATTGTATAATTAGATAAATAAGAATCTTTGAAGTCCAGTGGTAGAATGTAATAGCTCAAATTTAAAATATCCCTAAAGGCGAGCTGATGAGGTTTTAAGAATAGTGAACCATGAAGGTACTAATCTCACTAATGTCTAAAAATAATGATCAATTTATAGCTGAATGAATTATTAGGAGGTTGGGTTTAGTTAAAGGGAATAAGCCCTGGAGAGCATTATGCTAAGAACTTTTTTTTTTTTTTGGTAACAGAGATTGAATTCACAACTTTGCACTTGCTGAGCAGGTGCTTATGCCACTGAGCTAAATCGCCCGCCCCCTAAGCATTCTTGTTCCTGACTCCATACCGCCCCTATCTGGCTGCAGTGAATCAGATTTGCACCTCCATTCCTTTCTGCTGGATCTTTCTGCTTACTCATAGTCGTAGAATCAATGCATCATTCAGCCATGAAACATTGAGTCAAAATATATTTTTCTCCTTTGATCTTATCAGATATTTTGTCATAAAAAATGATAAATAACTCACAACACTAAACTTAAGAGATCCAGAAGCAAAAGAAGAGAACTACCATAAAGAAAACATGAAAATTATAAAACTAATTATAAAGTAGGTGAAAAATGAGAAAGAAATATACATTTAGCAATGCAGAAAACTATGAAACCACAAAGATAAACAAAAATGGTAAATAAGCAAGATATACAAACCAACTAAAAAATGTAAGATTGACACAATAAGTCCTTACCTATCAATAATAACTGCCACTGTTAGTGGATAAAATTCTTCCAATAAAAGGTTTCAGACAGGCTAATTGGACTTCTAAAAATAAATTTTAACTATATTCTGCCTTTAAGAAACTAATTTCATCAATACAGAGAAACACACTAAAAGTGAAAAGATATGAAAAAGCACACCACGTAAATCAAAAGTGAGCAGCAGTAGCCATACCCACCTCATATAAGATAGACTTTAAGCACAGAAATTATAATACGGACAGGGAAAACTTGTACATAATAGTTAAGAGGACAAGTAAGATGATACAAAATTATTTTTATATTTATAAAACTTCATTAATTTCAAACATCTGTACAAGGAATACGCTAGAAATAAAAGATCTAGAATAGTAGTCCAAATATTTCAGAAGTGTGGCCTTGCAGTCCCTTTCCCCAGATGGACTGCCTCCAGTTCTATCCTCTATCTTGCCCACCTCACTCCCTCCTCAGACAAAAGAAAGGGCGGATTCTGACTACAAGGACAATACTACTGATCTTGAATGGGCAAGGCTAGGAGAAAGTATTTTTTTACAAAATCTATTACTGAAGCACAGAGAAAAACAAGCAATTGACAGTTACAAAGTCTTCCTGTGTATTCTTCACAAGATTGAGTCTACATACACAAGAACAAAGAAGCTCCTGAAAGGAGGAAATTGTACACTGCTCCCCTGTGTATTTTTTTTTATTTTAAAGAGAATAAAACAAAAGAGGACAGATCTAAGCAGATTAGAACAGAACAATGTAAGCAACACAGCACTTCACAACAAGACAATTGGATATTAAAAGTAGCTATCATAATGTCTCTTTCTTTGAAATAGTTGACTTTAGCTTTACACACAATAATGTCAAACATAACAAAATAGAATAAAACCACTCAAGAGAATGAAAGTATTACAAGGCATTGTGAACCAAATAACTGAAGATGAACAATGGCTGCTATGTTATCTCATTTTCCACAAAAATTTTGTTTATACTATCATACATATTAAAATCCAATAAGACACAACATGATAGAATGAATGTTAATAGAAAAACACGAGCATGGTAGGACTTCAGAGCAAGATGATATTAAATCAACAGTGGATGCCATATTGTCTTGTTTTCAAAGTATTATTCATATGATCACATATATTAAGATCAAACAAAACAGAATAAAACCATTCCAACCAATGAATGAAGACAAAAGACATCAAAGCAGCATAATGGTGAACTATGATTTCCATAAAATCTTCTGTACTCTTACCTTTTCTTACACTAGGGAGACTATATGGTATTTATACATGTGAGTTTGATTTATTTCACTTATGAGTATGGATTCAAGATGCATCCATTTATTTATAAATATCTCAGTGTGATCACTCTTTATAGCTGAATATTACTACATTGTATAAAAGTACAACAATTTTTTTATCCATTCCTCAGTTGATGGGCACTTAGGTTGTTTCCAAGATATGGCTATTACAAATTGTGCTGCTATAAACATGGGTGCACATATATCATTGTGGTAAGATGTATTCAGATCTTCTGGGAATATGCCTAAGAGTGGAATAGCTGAGTCAAATGGGACCTCCAACCCAAGCTTTTTGAGGAATCTCCAGATTGACCTCCACAGTGGTTGCACCAGTCTGCACTCCCACCAACAGTGTAGAAGAGTTCCTTTTTCCCCACAGCGTCTCCAGCATTTGTTGTTGGTAGTTTTGTTGATCCTGGACATTCTTTCTGGAGTGAGATCGAAACTCAGTGGGGTTTTAATTTGCGTTTCTCTAATGACCAATGATGATGAACATTTTTTCATGTATTTATTTGCCATTCGTATTTCTTCATCTGAGAACTGTGTGTTCATCTCGGATACCCATTTTTGGATTGGGTGTTTGAATTTCAGGGGTCTGATTTTTTAAAATTCTTTATAAGTTCTAGACAGAAGTCCTTTGTCTGAGGCACAATTCACTAAGATTTTTTTCCCAGTTTGTAGGTTTACTTTTCACTGTGCCAGAGATTTCTTTGGACATGCAGAAACTTTTTAATAAGACGTGATCCCAGTTATTGATTCTGGGAAGTGTTTCCCATGCAGTTTGGTTCTTGTTCATGAATTCTCTACCTACCCCTATGTCTTCAAGATTTTTACCTACTTTGTCTTGCAACAGATTTAGTGTTTCTGTTTTAATATTTAGATCTTTGATCCATTTGGATTTCAGTTTAGTACATGGTGATAGGCATGGGTCTAATTTTAGTTTTTGGCATATAGATAGACAAATTTTTCCAGCACCATTTATTAAAGAGACTTTCATTCTTCCAGTGAACATGCTTGGCCCCTTTATCAAAGGTAAGGTGGTTGAATGTGTTTGTAGTTGTATCTTCTAGTCTATTCCATTGATCTTCAGGTCTGTTTTTATTCCAATACCATGTTGATTTTCTTACAGTAGCTTTGTAGTATAACTTCAAGTCAGGGATTGTGATGCCTCCTTGCCTTGGCTTTGCTGCTTAGAATTCCCTTTGCTATTCTAGGTCTCTTCTGGTTCCAGATGAATTTTAGGAGTGATTTCTCCAGATCTATGAGGTATGTTAGTGGTATTTTCCTTGGGATCTCATTGAATGTGTATAACAATTTTGGGAGAATGGCCATTTTTACAATATTTATTCTTCCTATCCATGAACAAGGGATGTCTTTCCATTTTCTGAGGTCCTCTTCAATTTCTTTTTTCAGGGTATTATAGTTTTTCCTGTACAACTCTTTTACAACTTTCTTTAGATTAATTCCTAAGTATTTCATTTTTTTTGGATGCTAGTGTGAAGGGTGTGGCTTCTCTTATTTCTCTCTCAGTTATTTTTTTGTTAGTGTATAAGAATGCTATTAATTTTTTAGTATTGATTTTATATCCAGCTATATTGCTGAATTTATTTATTGTATCTAGGAGACTTTCAATGGAGGTTGGGGGGTCTTCTCTGTAGAGTGTCATGTCATCTGCAAATAATGATAATTTAACTTCTTCTTTTCCTATCTTTACTCCTTTTATTTCTCTCTCTTGTCTAATTGCTCTGGCTAACAGTTCCATTAGTATGTGGAATAAGCAGTGATAAGGGCCATGCTTATCTTGTGCCTGACTGATTTCAAGGTAAAGGCTTTCAGTTTTTGGTCATTTAAAATCACACTGGCTGTTGGTTTCTCATAGATGGCCTTTATCATATTGAGGTAAAGACCATCTATTTCAATTCTCTGTAAGGTTCTTAACATGCATGGGTGTTGGATCTTATCAAAAGCTTTTTCTGCATCTATAGAAATGATCATGTGATTCTTGCTTTTGGCTCTATTGATATGGTGGATTACATTTATTGATTTATGTAGGTTGAACCATCTCTGCATGCCTGGGATGAATCCCAGTTGGTCATAGAGTATAATCTTCTTGATGATTTTCTGCATTTTGTTTGCCAATATTTTATTGAGAATTTTTGCATCTATGTTCATTTGAGAGATTGGCCTATAGTTCTCTTTTTTAGTTGGGTCTTTCTCAGGTTTTGGTAATATAGTGATATTTGCTTCCAGGAATAACTTAGAGAGAATTGCTTCCCTTTCAATTTCACGGAAGAGTTTGAGGAGTGTCGGCAGTAAGTCTTCTTTGTGTTTCTTGTAGAATTCCACAGTGACTCCGTCTGGGCCTGGGCTCCTCTTTGTTGGTAGGGACTTGATTACATTTTCAATTTAATTAATAGAAATTGGGTTATTCAGCAGTTTTACATCTTCTTGCTCCAGCTTTGGTGGTTTGTATGTTTCTAGGAATCTGTCCATTTCTTCTGTGTTATCGAACCTATGAGAGTAGAGGTTTTGAAAATAGTTGTTGATGAACTTCTGTATTTCTACAGGGTCGGTAATGATTTCACCTTTTTCATTCTGTATTGCATGAATTTGAGTCTTTTCTTTCTGTTTTTAAATTAGGTTGGTTAGGGGCTTATCAATTTTATTTGTTCTTTCAAAGAACCAACTCTTTGATTCATTGATTCTTTGAATTATTGTCTTAGTCTCTATTGCATTAATTTCTGCTCTGATCTTTATAATTTCCTCCCTTCTTTTGGCCTTGAGCTTGGCTTGCTCTTCTTTTTCTAGATGTTTCAGGTGTAATATCAGGTTGCTTATTTGTGTTCATTCTGTTTTCCTAATGTGGGAACTCAGTGCAATAAATTTTCCTCTGAGGACCACTTTCATTGCATCCCACAGGTTCTGGTAAGCTGTATTTGTATTTTCATTTTCTTGTATATATTGTTTAATTTCTTCTTTAATTTCCTCTGTGACCCACTGATTGCTCAAGAGTGTATTATTTAATTTCTATGTGTTTGTTGGGTTTTTGCAGTTACTTTTATCATTAATTTCCAGTTTCATGGCTCTTTGATCCAATAACATGCATGGGATAATTTCAATTCTTTTGCATTTTCTTAAATATGTTCTGTGGGTTAGTATATGGTCTATTTTAGAGAATGTCCCATGTACTGCTGAGAAGAATGTATATTCTGATGGTGTTGGATGGAACACTCTGTATAAATCTATCAAATCCATTTGTTCACAGGTGTGATTCAGTTTTGTTATTTCTTTACTGATTTTCTGTCTAGTTGATCTATCCCTTTGTGTTAATGGTGTGTTAAGGTCCCCTGTTATAACTGTGTTATTGCCTATTTCATTTTTCATTTCTATTAATACTTGCTTTGTACAGTTGGGTGCTCTGGAGTTTTGTGTATATATATTTAAGATTGTTATCTCTTCCTCTTGCAGTTTTCCCCTAACTAGTATGTAGACACCTTCTTTATCTCTTCAGACCATTCTTGGTTTGAAGTTCACATGGTCTGCAAACAGAATAGCTATCCCCACTTTTTTTTTTTTGTACCTGTTGCATGGAGTATTATTTTCCATCCTTTGACTTTCAGTCTATGAGTTTCCTTTTGGGTTAGATGGGTTTCTTGTAGACAGCATATGGTTGGATGCTGTTTCTTGATCCATTCTACCAGTCTGTTTCTTTTAATTGGTGAACTGAGGCCATTTACATTAATGGTTATAACTGTCATATATTGGTTTATTGTTGACATGTTGTCTTTCTGATGTTGTATCTTAACTTTCCATTCTGTTTAATTGTCTGTCTTGCTTAGCAGTATTTTCCTATGTGTATCTAGAATGTCTTTCAGTATTCTTTGTAGGTTTTGTTTGGTGATCATGAAGTTCTTCAGCTGTTCTTTGTCATGAAAGTATCTTATTTCTCCATCCATTTTGAAGGACGGTTTTTCAGGGTACATCAGTCTGGGTTGGAAGTTTTTTTAAGGATCTGAAAAACTTCACTCCGCTTTCTTGACTTCATCATTTGTGTTCAGAAGTCTGCTGTGATTTTCATAGGTTTTCCTTTATAGGTGACCTGTCTCTTCTCTCTAACAGCTTTTAATATTCTGTTTTTATGTTGGATTTCTGGAATAGTGTTTATTATATGTCTGGGTGTAGTTTTGTTTTGGTTGTGGCTATTTGGAGTTCTATATGCCTCACTAATATGTATGTCAGTTTCCATACTCATGTTTGGGAAGTCTTCAGCTATTACTTCTGTAAATAGCCTCTTGATATCATTTGTGTTGTCCCCTTCTTTTTCTTTTATCCCTATTAATCTTATATTGTTCTCTTTGCATCATCTTGCAGCTGTCAAATTGTTACTTCCTGATTTCTTGTTATTGTTATAAGATCTTTCCTTTCCTGTTCACTAGCTGCAATCTTATCTTCTAAGTCTGAGATTCTATCTTCACTTTCATTGAGGCAGTTTTTACAACTTTCATTAGAGTTTTTGATTTCCTGTATATCTCTTTGAATCTGCTTAATGCATTCTGTTTATCTCTTAAACTGTTTATTCAGGGATTCTATCATTTTGCTTTGTTCCTCTAATTTTTTAGCTGTGTCTTCACTGGATGCATTCAGTATTTCTTTCACTACTTTTACCAATTCTTCTTTTACCTGGGAGAATATTTCTGATTTTAATTCCCTCATAGCTTCCCCTACTTGCTTCTTTATTTCTGTTGGTATCATTTCATGCATTTCAGGTGTATGTGTAGTATTTTCTTCTATGTACATGGCTCCTAGGTTTTGTTGGGATGGGCTGGAGGTTTGAAGTTGCATTTTGATCTTTCATTTTGTCATTTTCCTGTATTTCTATATTCCCAGCAATTTTCCAAAGCTTTCCCTAGTGGCACAGCACCGGTTTTGCTCCCCCTTAGGTGAGTCTGGGTCCCCTTGTTGAATGAAGGTCACTAGGTGCAGTTCACTCAAACTCGCAAAACCTCTGGAGCCCAGTCCAGTGAGCCAAGGGGGCTGAGTAGGCAGCCAGCCCCCAGGATTGCTGTTCCCAAACCTTTCCAGATACAAAATTATAAACATATGAGCATAAGTGAAGCACCTAATTACATCAAATACATCATTTGATAGAAACATAAAGATTCCAGTGCAAGACTTTAACATCCATTTTTATCAATTAACAGATCATCCAATTAAAAACTCAACAGAGACTCATTACAGTTAGATTTCATCTCACCCTAAATAGATTTCCCAAATATTTACAGAATATTACACCAAAAAGCTGTAAAAAAAAAAAAACCAGCACATTATTTTAAACAGCAGGTTAGACCATACATTAAGCCAAAAACATACCTTCAAAATTTAAAAAATGAGATCATATGATGTATCTTCTGTGCCTGTAATGAATAAAATTAGAAAACATTAACAAGAGCAACTTCAGAAATTATACATAGAAACAAAAAACCACTCTTATTAGTAGATTTATAAAGTAATTGAAACAGAAATTAAAATGCCTTAAAATAAATGAAAATGAAAAAGATAGCATATTAAAAGTTACAGGATACAGCAAAATCAGTATTAACAGAGAATTTCATAGCTCTCTAAATGCCTACATTGAAAAGTAGAAAGATATCAATTAATAACATAGAAAACCAAGAACAAATCAAACCTATAACTAACAAAAGGTAATAAATATCAAAGGTCAAAGAATAAACAAAATAGAGACTAAAAAGCAGTGCAAAAGATCAATGAAAAGATCATATTTCTAAAGATAAAATTGACAACCCTTTAGCTGAACAAAAATCAAAAACAAAAACAAAAAGAATCACGTGTAAAAAGTAAACACTAAACCAAGACCACAAATATATAAAGGTCACTAAAGACTTCTATGAAAAACAATAAATTGCAAAATTTAAAAAAGTGTATGTTTACTAGAATGAACGATGATGATATTATACCTACAAAAAGAACTGTTAGGATATTATATGTGATTGATATATTTATAATCTTATTAAACATGTTACTGTGCTAAGACAATGTCAATATAAATTGAAATCATATTAGTAATTGAGTTATAACTTAGTGAATTGTAATTTATTGTTTTATATTAAATAATTTATCATTTTCAACTTATTCTAGTCCCTTTGGGACCCAATCATAAGATTAAAACTATTGGGTAACCCACTTGGGACCCCTCTGTCTCTCTTAGACAGTTTTCTTTCTCTCAATAAATATATTCTACTCTTAAAAAATATTAAAATTATTACTATAGTGAGTGTAAGTTCCAAGTTTCCTATCTGAGATCAAAAGTAACTTAGGCGTATTTTCAACATCAAATATTAAAAATGTAATGAGTTCCTAAAAAGTGTTATGAAAAATGGTAGACAGCCTGTTCTATTTAGTGACATCCACATTTCTATGGATTTAATTTTTCAAAGCTACATTGTATGGCTTTAGTTGTGCTTTTTAGGTGCCTCTTCCTTCTTTTGTTAGTACAATTTTGTAGTACATGATGTTTTCATTTCTTGTGTGGAATTGCCACATTTGCATAACACATGTGAATTCCATTCATCATTTTCCTTCCCTTCCTCCATCTCTTGATTCCCTTCCTATTTGAGAAACATCTACATCCCTGCTTCCTATTATCTATGTTTCATTTTGCTCTTTATTTATAATCTGAGTTTCTTATATAAGGGGAAATGTGCTTGTGTGTCTCATTTATTTCCCTTGTTATATTGTCTCAAGGTGTATCCATTTTCCTACAAATGACTTGTTTATCTTTCTTTGTGGCAAAGTAGTTTAACAGTTTAAACTACCATGACTTACCCATCCTTTGCTGTTTTCTAGTTCTTTTTAAGCCTAAATCATCAGGGTCAAACTTTTTCCACTATAAAGAATATAGCCTTTTGGAAAAGTCAGTGGAATCTATGAGGCATGGCTCATGAAGCTTCCCATAGCTTGTCTCAGAGACTATAGAGAGAGTCAACTAATTCTCAGGTCCTTAAGATAATGTCCTATGCATGAGAAGACCCAATGTTCTCATAAGTATCTCTTGTGACACTCAAGTACTTACTAGACATGTTTCTTTCTGAAACTAATATGATGCTGGCATCTTTCATAGAAGCATAGCAGTGTTGAACCTTGATGGCTCTACCGGGAGCTAGGTCTTGGGTCCTTAAGACAGTGTCCCATGTGGATGGAGGAAACCCAATGATGCCACAAAGTACCACTTGTAAGACAATTATGTACTAGAAACATCTCTGTTAAAAACTAGAATGATTCTGGCATCTTTCAAAGAGGCATAGAAGAAATCTCTACTGAAAGCTTTTTGTCTCCAAACTGAGGCCCATTAACTTCTTAGGTAGAAGGAGGCATTGAGCCACTTGATGGCTCTACTTAGCACTTTGAAATTTCCATGAGATCAGGACAGAGTCCCTCTCCACTTGAGCTCCCTTAGCCACATTGAGTCACTTGACAGCTCTACTTAAGCAGGTTGGAACCACTTGTAAAATACTATCCCTTGCATTTGCCCCATAGTAAAAATTTTGGTACTTTCTTTAAGGCAGTAGAGATGGAAATCTTTTTAAGAAAAATTCTTAAGTCTTAAGAATGAGGAACATGGCTCTCTTTTGACTCACAGTCACTTGAGTTAAGATTAGCTGGCTATTCTGTCATTCTTTACAGGCCATCAGGTACATGCTTCTACACTATCTGTGTTTTGTTAGAAGGAACAAATAATGGAAACAAAAATGGTAGAATCCACATGGTTGATCCAAAGCAGCCAGTCATGAGACAAGATGGTGATCTTGATTAAGAAATGGCCATCTAGGGGGAAAGCACAAAATGTTGTAAACTGGGGTAGATGGCTACTCATGCAAGCTGTCAAGTTACCAACAGTATTTTTCCCCCAAATGAGTGAGACATATGAGTGAAGTACCATGGAGAACAGAACCATGAGGTTTAAAAGACAGACATAAATGATCTGTTCTGCAACTGGTTTAATGACTGTACCTGTTCTTTACTGACTTGTATTCACAATAAGTGACCAAAAACAGGAAAGAGAACAAAGAAAAGAAAAAATAAAAATGTGCCCAAATTGCCTTCCCTTGTCTTCTGGCAGGCTAAGCCAAATATATTTTGGGGTGCTGAAATTTGCTTCTGGAGGTGGTTTATAGATTTTTTTCTGTCCCTAGAAATGAATCAGTCAAGACAACTGCACACATTATCAAAGTCTTATTAGAAATAGAGGGGGGGAAACCGAGTCTTTAAAGTGACTTTGGCCAAGTAAAGTTAGGAAAAAAGTACACTCTAGAGCATGATAGCAAGCCACTATGCAAAGAGCACCAAAAATGCAGTTCCAGAAACTCAACAGAGACTGTCCTTTCTGTATCGTCTACTCCACAAGCTGAAGTCATGCTTGTGACATCCTATGGAAAACTTGCTTGAGTTCTTGCAAGAAAGCCATGTGCAGGGCTTTGGGGAAACTGTTTTGCACGTGTTTCCTGGGATTTTGTAACTAACAGGTCATATCTACTACCCAGCCAGCTTTGCTGTAGTCTAATCGCCTGTATCACTAAACCCACAGCTCTCCTTTTTGAGTGGCAGAGAACATATCCTAAATCACACAGATTCAATTGGCCATGTGGGTTACACCTGATGTTATCCTCCAGATCTGATGGAGTCTATGTACTCACACAAAGGTGTCCACTGATTTTCTTTTCTTCTGCTCTCCTCCCACCAAAACAAAAACTTTATTCCTCATGTTATCCTGTATCCTTTTCTGCTGAAAGATTTTCATATATCTGGGAACTAAAATAATTTTACTTTTCTTGATGTTAATTAGCAGAGAGAAATAGGACTGTAGAAGAGAGAGGTAGACAACTGGGAGCTCAGAAGCTCTGAGTTTAGTCAGGTTCCTACATCTGGTTTGGAAAGGGAAGAGGCTTCCCTATATGTTTTACTAAATGTGTTTCATGTCTGTGTTGGTGCTGATAAAAGAGAAAGAGAAAAATAAATTGTGCTTAAGCTACTAGGTCAACAAATGCCCAAATTCCACTTATCTCTCTTCTCCAGCCAGCCCCACCGCATGGTGAGCAGTGAGGCAAACAGTATTGACTACCATCTTTTTCTCTGATGTACTGGGAAAGAAAGATCAATAGTGATTCAGTGATTTGATATTACTAACTGGAGTCCGGCCACTTTCCTTTTCTTTTTGCTCAGGCTGCATATCCAAGCTCTGTTGAAGAAAGGGAAGAAGATACATCCTACTGGGCTGGACATTAAAAGATGTGTGGTACCAGGTTTTGTCCATGACCCTGGTCCACCATGAGAAAGTCTTCATTTTAGCTTTCTACCTCTTTCCACAGCACACCCACCAGGGTCTACTTGAGTTTTAAACTCATCTGCCCCAGCCATACAAGTCTTTTAGGGTCTTACCTGGTTGCTTCTCCAACCCAAGCTTTTTCCCTTCCTCCACCTTATTTGGATTTCATATTATGATAATTTTAGGCTTAACTTTATTTTTCTGCCTAAAACAATGTGTGGTATTTTAGTCACTACAGACAGAGCCGACTCTAGACTTTTTAAACTACCTGCATGAGTTCTTTAGATATTTCACAGGTCCCTAGATTTAACATTTGTGATGGCTCTTTGAGAAAGCCCAGTTATTATCTATAAATATTATCCAACTTTTATGACCTACTGTTAAAAATGCAAAGAAGTATTTGCATGCTTTTGAGAGTTCATTCGCTAGAAGTAGTTATAGCCAAAGGTAAGGATGCTTGTGATATGGTTATACAGAGACAGATGGAACCCCCTATCTAGAGAAAGAAAAGGTATACACTTCCTTTAGAGTTTAAGAGAAAAAAAAATCTCTATAGTGTTCCAAGAATGTAAAGCAACAAGTACTCTGCTATCCCACTTTTGTAATATTGCCCATTTTAATCATTGTAAATTCCTCTATTAGCCCATAAGATCCAAACCCCTAGCAACAAACCAACCAGTCAGAGAGGTGACTTCCAGAGGAGAGACTACCAGCTCAGTCCCATAAAAAGGACCACTGTCTCATACTCAGCAGTTACCCAGCTCTGGGTTCTCCACTTCTTGGAGTGGCTTTGTTTATATCTTTTCCTTTAATTAATAAACTCTACTTTCACTTTGCACTTCCTAATGATTCCTCTTCCTCTTTCTGTGTTGGAGAGAATGAAAGCCTGGGAAAACTCAGTGGTGAGCCTGTGGCCCAAGATCCACCCAAGGATGTGACATTTACAACAGCCATAGGACAGGCCAATGTTTCTTGATCTAGGAACAGATTTCTGCATGCCTGGAAAGGGCCCCTAGGCTACTTGACAGGAAAGGAGAGCAGGGTGACCTTGGCAGACTGACACCAGGTGGCTACACATCCTGACCCTAGAACCAAACTTTCTTCCTTTTTATCTTTCTTTATCTCCTTTCAGAAGTTTACAGGGGAGATACTATAGACACAGTTCTTATTATAATAGGGGTATCTTAGTTACTTTTCTCTCATTGTTGGTTCAAAATACCCAACAGTCACAATTTAAGGAAGGAAATGTTTATTTAGTTTTCCAAGGTTTCAGTTGATAACTGGCTGGCTCCAAGACAGAGTGGCACATGGCAGAAGGGCAACAGTTCACAGTGGCAGAAAAGAGTAGCAATAAGCAAGAGAAAGACAAGCCTCTTTCTACCAGGATTAAGGTGGTGCCAATTCAATCAGTGAACTGATCCAGCAATTACTCACCCTTAATCCAAGCATTCTTAAGCTCATCATTGCACTATAAATCAATCACAAACTGTAGATATTCTGAAAATTCCATAATCCATGACTACTCAAGGCTTGGGGGGGGGCATCTAGATACAAACCATAACAATGGGTAATTCAACAACTATCCCAAAAATATCACTTTTAGGTTAATCTTTAAAAATTAAGAGTAATTTAAAATGAAAGATTCTTTTAAAAGACTTTTTATTTCTCTAAATGTTAAAGAGAAAAAGATAAGATCTCAAACATAGCTTTATAAAAGTGAAAACTGAGTGAAAATCCCATTTAGTATTCTGTAACTTTTCTCTGACTTTTAGTGGTTATAATTTTGTGGTGTTAAGAGGAAAAAAGTACACTTAAAGAAGTTTGGAGTTTAGAGGAAATATTGCTACAATTTAGGAATTCTAGAACAAATTCCAACTGATAAGTCTATAAATACTAACCTAAAACTAGGAAATGATTATTGCAACTCAGTTTAGCCAATGTGCATTTTGATTTAATGCAAATGTTTTGTGTCATCATATTTTTTCTCTCTCTCCAACTATCTATGTTTTAGCAATTGTGTAAAGTACCTGGAGCTTCTTCATTTAAAAATTGTGTTTGAGCTCACATTGATTTTTTATCGTTAGTTTTGCTCTTACAGACATCAGGCTCTGTCAGGGATTTTATTTTTAATAAATGGTTACACAAGTATCCAGGGTTTACCAAGGTTATTCAAACATTAGAGGGTAAAGTCTTCTAGGCTCAAGTTTCTGCAAAACTTGGAAATGAGAACTTTAAAGTTGTGTGACTTAACTTTTTTATTAGTATGTTTTTGCTGTGCATGCAGTTTAAGTCCTGTACAATATATCTTGATTAATCTGTCAATCTCCTTTCCTTTTCCCCTGCCTCCCTCCCTCTACTTCTAAATCCCCCTTTCCCATTTTCATCATGTAATTAGTCTGAATGCCTTTTTTCACATGGCTCAACAGTGAGAAAATTTCAACTGTTTGGTAAAGTCAGCTTAAAGATGTCTTTAACATTGGTAACACATTTTGTCTAGGTTGTTAACTAATCAAGATAACACTTGGTTAAAACTTTTTCATGAAATCAATGTCCTTTGTCTCCTGTGTACAACAACCTAAGACTCTTTTTTTGTTTAAAAAGAATATACTTGACTTAAAATGATAGCTAATCTATGGCTTCATTCATGTGAGTAATCTAAAGTAATTAGTAACATAAGTAAATATAAATGGGATAAAGCTTAGAAATATTCATAACAACCTCTGACTCATCAGTTACTAGAGATAAAGTATTGACTTCTTAGAACTGATCAAGAGATAATGTATTTTGGCCTATGAAATGTGTTTTTATAAATTATGAGTATATAAGGTTAATATTGCTTTATTATGTTTATAAAGTATAAAATTCTAATTTACAATTCTATATTAAAATAATATTTAAAAAATTTTTCCTAAATGGGAATTCATTGGACCTAAGGAACTACAGGACAAAAGTCCCTTCTGTGGCAGAAAAAAAGTCACTGCTTAAACCAATTTGCTTTAATGTTCTCCACTGAATAACTCCTTCAGGTTTCCCAGCCTTATTGTGTCCGACACCTGAAATGTTAAGAAATTATTATTACATATAATTAATTTGACTGCAATTAAAAATCTACATTTTTCTATGCATATAGCAATTTTTCAGGAAATTAATATATTATTGATTAAACTTCAAAGATGATTAGGAAACAAAAGTTTTTGCTTGCTTTATTTATTTATTTATTTATTTATTTATTTATTTATTTATTGGTATTGGGGATTAAAATCAAGACCTTGCACTTGCCAGGAAAGCATTTGCACTGCTGAGCTAAATCCCTGGCCCAATATTTGTGTCTTCATCAAAGTAATTTTTTTGCTGTTGTTTGTTTATTTTGGTACTGGAGATCAAACTAACAACCTCACATTTGCCAGGCAGGCACTTAAATATCCAGCCCCAATGTAAAAAAAAAATTTTTTTTTTGGCTTTTCCATTGTTAGATTTTGGTTACTTAAGAACTGATTTATAATAGTTAAGATTTATTTAAATATTGGCTTGTAAAATGTTTTCAATAATCAATTTATAGCTAAACAACTATTATCTGCAGTTGTAGCACACCTCAGATATATATATATACATATACATATATATATATATATGGGATTAGAGATATGCATTCATTCATTTGAGGACAACATATACTGAATCTTAGCTAATGTTGAAAAGTTTACTGAGTTAAGATCACGTAAGTGTAATGCATACAAAGTAATCAGTAAATGCTCTATTTTATACAACACAGTGTACCTTCAACATAAAATCTTGAATTTCACTGCACTTTATATTTGGAACAGTTTAGTCTTGTCATTTAACTCTTGATCTACACCTATTGGTTTTGACAAAACACATATTTTGTTATTGTGTAACTGAGATACATTCATATACTAGATAGTCTACTCATCATTAAAATTATTTTGTAACCAGCTATCAAGTCTAAAGATACCATTTCACACTTATCAGTGGGTATTACACTTATGTTGATCTCGTCAAGAGAACTAAATTTCACCTCAAGAGTAAAAATTAAATTAATGCATAAAAACTTCTATGGAGCCATGATTTTAATTATTATTGGCTTCTTTGTGTGCTAAATGCACTTATTATGTTCCCCAAGAGGACAAGCCTTTTAAATACAAAACTTAGGGAGAAGCTAAAGATGGCCAATCAGTGAGCAACAAAACACAGAGCCTCTGGGGGAGAAACAACTCATATGCCAGAATAAAACATCCTGGAGAGATCCAGACAGAGGAAGATGGATCCTCTTGACACAGGAAGAAACTAAAATGAAAAAGCTCATAAAACACACTGTCTCAGGGCTACAACTGGAATAGCTAAAATTTGTGGACACAGCACTTTTGCTGTAACCCACCAAGCCACCCAAACTCGTGCCCACTGCAACCCACCTGCAAAGCCACCTGAACTAACTCCCACCGCAACTCACAGGAGCTACAGAAGTGCTGAAGTCAGGGGTTGGTGAGCCCAATGGAGAATGGAACCAGTGAAGGAACCTTCATTAATCCACAGTCAGTGCTGGGAATAAGACACCCCATGGGAGGGCGTGGCCAAATGGGCGGCATGTTGGAATCAGTCAGGAGGAGCCTGAACTAGGAACAACAGTGACTTCAGTTGGTTTCTCCCTCCCCAGATCAGATTTGTGGGATATACTTGTTCTGGGTCACGCCCCTGGCCGGGACCCAATTAGCTGTCTCAAAACGATTCCCTATGCCTAGCACACACTAACCTGGTGAAAGCCCCTGAAGTTTGACTGGCCCAGTGGGGAGGCCAGCATACACAACCCCTGAACACCTCAGTGACAAGAGAAAACAGGAGAGGGCAGAAATCCCTCACCAGTGTGCTTCAGAAGAACCATAACCAACAAGGAAAGGGGCTGGGACCTCCACTATACACCTGTATAGAAGAAACCAAAAACATGACGAGAGAAACAAGAAAAAGCCCCCATTCCAAAACACTGAGAACGTTAATCCAGGAGATGGAAAAACTAAAGAGACTGAGGGCAGCAAACATGCAACATCAGACATGGCTTCAGTAGACATTAAGAGATATCTTTGGGACCTTATAGATGAGCTCAAAACTGAAATATTAAGTCAGGTAAAGCAAGATATAAGTAGGTTAATAAAAGAAATGCTAAGCACCTCTCAAGAAGACACAGACAGAAGAAGGGAGGAACACACAAAAAAGGAGAGAAACATTTGATAAAGAATATAGAGAAAATCTAGAATACATGAAGCAGATTCAAAGATACTACCAGGAAATTAAAAACTCCATTGAAAGCTGGCAAAATGCCTTAAAAGAAACTAAGGATAGACTGTCAAAATTTGAAGTTTGCAATGTGTGATCATGAAAGGAAAGATCTCTTAAAAATAACAAGGAAACAGGCAGTAACAATACAAAGGCTAAAAGATGACAAGAGAATCTATAATTTAAGAATAAGAAACATGAACAAAGAAGCAGGAATAAAAACAGGTGAACTACAAAGGCTATTCAAGGAAATAATTAAGGGAAACTTCCCAAGCATGGGAAAAGAAAATTCACCTATGTGAGGCATACAGAACTCCAGCTACCAACAACCAAAACAGAGCTACACCCAGACATATAATAATCAAGATACCAGAAAGTCAATATAAAAACAAAATATTAAAAGCCATCAGAGAAAAGAAACAGATCACCTATAAGGGAAAGCCCATCAAGATCATGGCAGACTTCTTGACACAGACTATCAGATCAAGAAGAGCTTGGAATGAAGTATTCCAAGCACCGAAAGAAAATAACCTCCAGCCCAGTTTGAGGTACCCTGCAAAGCTGTCACTTGAAATTAATGGAGAAACAAGATGCTTCCATGAAAAAGAGGAACTGGAAGAATTTGTGGCAACCAATCCAACCCTACAGAGAATACTGAAAGACATTCTAGAGAGAGAAAAAAATACCAGGATTTCAGGAACAGTGGCATAAAGGCCTCAATGAACAGGGCAGGCAGTAGAATGAAGGAGAAAAGTAAACAAACAATGGCAGAAAAATAGCATAGCAGAAATGAGGCAGAGAAGGTTGGCTATAATCTCTAACATAGATGGCCTTGATACACTAAAAAAAAAAAAAAAAGACAGACAGAGTAGATCAGGAGGTAGTATCCATTGAGATGCTCTGTATGGGAACTATAATCAACCTGAAAGAGGGTTTATGGACCAAAAATCAAATATGAGAAAACATTGCTCTATGTGACAGGGAGCCAGAGAGAAATAGGAGCAACTCTACCACCACCTGCAGATAGGTTGGAAAGACAGGATACTTATGTGCAGCTATAATGAAGGAAAACCTTGAGTCTTTTGTAGATAAAGGAATACAACTTGAGATCAAGTTCAGGAGTGAGAAGGTTCGGAACCACGTAGGTAAAAAGCAGGCTGCCCCCCAATCTAAAAATTGAGGGAGTTGTTGGGACCCAAAATGCGCAGCACCCTGTGGGAGTGACAGGGGAGGAATAGCCTTAAAAAAGAAGGCAGAGGATATTGTTAATAGTGTACCAGGATTTAAAACCCACATTACACCACTCTGCTTGGATGGATTATATTCCTTTCCAGTTTGTCTACATGTACTAGATTTGAGGACACAGAAAGCTATCCAAAAAATAACAGGATATAGTATGGTAATCATCCTTAATTTCCTACTAGCTTAATCTGAATCTCTGTATAACTTACACTGTTTTACCATGACTGATCTTAATTGAATCTGGTTTGTTAGATTGCTATTTTGTACTAATAGATTTTATTCAAAGCTAATATGATTGATAGTATCAAGTCTGAGAGTATAGGCAACTACACTGAAGATGACAAGATTCACTAGAATATCTACTATGGTTTGATTATTACCTGCCTTTGAAGTTTTATACTGTCTGCAATGTTTTATTTTTACTAATACTGCTATGTACTGCTGTATTGAATTATGCCGGATGATATAGACAATTCTATTGAAGATAATAAGAGACAACATAGTAACCATTGTAGATCACCTTGTACTTTATATGACTTTTTGATTTCATATTTTTATAGGAATTTGGTTTTTTTTTGTCTTGCTATGATTTGTTTTTCCCTCTAATTCAGAAAGGATAGAAATACATGTAGAGACTCATGCATGCGTAGCTGTTTACTTTCTCACTGTTTGAATATCTACTTTGTATGCTTTAATTTTGTAACTTGAACAACTACTTCTAAGAGGACAATATGTAATTTATCAACTAGTGATTTCTTATTGTCTATCTTTTTTTGAAATTCTGTATTATTTCTACCTTTTTCATGTTTTTTTCTCTTTAAAAAAATAAATAAATACAAAACTTAGAAGACTTTACCATTCTGATAACCTCAAATGAAATTATTTTTAATGATAGAATTTTTCAGGCTTATGTCTATATGATCACTATGTAATTGTGTTACCAGAGTTAGATATGCCTAAAATACTATGCTGTCCAGGCAATGCCCCTCCATTAATAAAAGAGTTGGTCTTAGTCACCTGTAAAGTACATCTGTAAACAAATATATGTTTCTTTGATGCTTTACTTGTTAAGGTAATAAATGTTCTGAGAATTCATCTATATAACTGAAAATTTTATCATTAAATAGAGGGACCCATTAAGTTATTTATACTAAGATAGGAATTTATTTTTACAGATAAAAAGAACCTAATGGTCCTTGTAAAATAGTATTATTATAATTATTCTAAAGTACTATGTTTGCTTTTGTTATTTTTACTTTGAATTTTCTTTGTCAAACTTTTCAGGCTTTAACTATTAGCATGTTACAGGAATATGACTTCTAAGAGATAAACTAAGCAGTGTAGGCCGTCACTTATAGGAAAGAGAGAGTACCCTGCTGACTCCTAATATAATACTCACCATGATTAATGGAAGTTGGAGCTGTTCTCTAGTCATATTTTATATTTCAATTTTCCCCAAAAGGGATTAAAATAGTTAAAATTAACACATACTTTTCCCACTTCAATACTGATGTAACTGATCTGGCCTCTCAATTATCAAAGCTTGGAGATAAAATCTGAAGAATAGGTCAACCAATATTTGTCTATGGCCTTGCAAAATCAGCCTCACCCCAGGGTTTGTTGGGACCCTTCTCAAAGGACCCTATAACTCTAGAGAGTCACCCAACCTCCAGAGCAGTAGTACTGTTGGACCCTAGAGGACAAAAGTCAGCAATTGTGCATTTTGAAAAACAGAGGATCATGAGGCAGAGAGATAGCCCCATGTTTTCTAGACCATCCTGGTAAATGACACAGCTGATGGAGCAAGAACTAGACCAGCTAAGAAGCTCTGCATAGGCCTCCAATATTAGTCTCTAAGGAGCTTAATTTACCTTAAAATTATGTGACTAGCCATACATTGGCTTGGTCCTTAACACCTTCCAGGAATTATAACCACCAAAAAACTTACAATGACAATAATACTGAGCAGAAAGCAAAAGCAGATATTAAAAGACACTCTAAATACTACAACCACCCCTACTGGCTGTTTGGAGCTATACCTAGAACATTTAGGGCTATAATAACAAGAATTCATGATTCCCAGCCCTTCCAAAATGTGTCCTCTAGCTCTTTTAGTATATCACTCTTGTTTTATCTTAATATAATTTCATGCACCCCTCAGGTAAAGATTTCCATTATTACTGCATAGGATAAAATGCCAATAAAAATATTCTAGCTTCTAAGCTTTGTTACTTTTGCATTATGAACTAGAACTCTGTTATCTACTCTGGACTTTGTTTTCTGCTGATATAGTCATTACAGGAATTCTTCTAAAAAGCTATTGCATAGTGAAAGAAATCAGCAGAGTGAAAAGATAACCCACAGAATGGTGAAAAAGTTTTAGCCAGGCATTATTCAGACAAAAGACTAATATCTGGAACACATGAAGAGTTGAAAAAATGTAAACTCCCTAAATTTAAAGAATTAATCCAAAAATAGGCATCTGAAGGGAATAGATGCTTCTGAGATGAAGTACAAATGGCAAATAAATGCATGAAAAATATTCAACTTCACTGATCATTCAAGAGATATGAATTAAAACAACACTGAGATTCCATCTCACTCCACAAACAATGGCTATTATCAAGAAATCAACCAATAACAAATGCCAGTGAGGCTGTAGAGAAAAAATAACTTTTCTTCACTCTTGGAGGGAGTATAGACTGGTACAACCAATGTGTAAATCAGTGTGGAGATTGCTAAAAAATTTAGGACTAGAAGTTCCATTTGATCTAGCTACTCCCTTCTTAGTATCTTTATGAAAGAATTAAAAGCACCATACTACAGTGATTTATAAATGCCTATGCTTATAGCAGCACAATTTAATACTGAATGTTTGAAACAACCCATATGCCTATCAGCCGATCAATGGATAAAGAAGATGTGGGGTTTTTTTATACAATGGAGTACTACTCTGGCATAGCAAAGGATAAACTTGAGGCATTTATATGTAAATGAATGGACCTGGAGACCATACTCTTAAGTGAAATAAATCAGATACACATGTGTAAGTATCACATTGTCTCTCTGATGTGAGAAATTGAAAGTGTAAATAAAAACCAAAATGTATAATCAGTATTATAAAATAGGATGAAATTGCTCAAAAGGGAGGAGGAAGGAAGGGAAAAAAGATTTTTAAAAAAGGATAAAATAAAAACAAATCTTAGGAAATAAGAAGACAAATAAAAGTTGAAGGGAGGGTAAGGGGATATAAAAAAAAGAACCAAAATATATCATGTACTGGTACATGTTCCAGTATGATGAGTGAAATCATTATGTATATTTAAATTATACCAATAACCATAATAAAAAATAAGGGATCAAAGTCTAGTGGAGAGGGTTATGATATAGGATATAAAAAAAATAGGAGCAGAAAGAAGACAAAATCATAATTTAAAACCTTTACTGCATCTTCAAAAAGACTGCAACTTCCAGAACACAGTTGAAAGTTGCCCACGGGTACATATACTAATGGTTCCTGGTTAACTCATCATTATTTTTCTTTTTGATTCATCATACCCAAGTCCCTTAAAGATATAATGAATGTTCAAATTAGCTTAGTTAAAAAGGTGAAGAGCAGGAATCTCATTTTAATATAAAGGATCAGATTGCTTAATTCAAAGAATTCTTTAATTGTCCACCTTAAAAAAAATATTGGTCTCATTGTCCTTCTGAGAGGTATATCATCTTTTCTGTAGGTTTCCAGCCTCTCAGGAGAAAAATAAATATTTCTAATTCCAGGAAATAATGCATCTACACACTATATCTTTGTGAAACCCATCTATCAGAGTGCTATCAGACCTCTTGAAGGAATCTGGTATGTCTCTTGAAACCGTGTGTGTGTGTGTGTGTGTGTGTGTGTGTGTGTGTGGTTTTGGGCTTTTTTAGTGCATGTGTGCTTGTTTTGTTTTGCTTCTTAGTGTGTCCTTTTTTGCATTTGAAGGTCAACTGTATTGAATGAAAGCAACATGAACAGGTCTTTGATGTAGAGATAGGGTGTGGAAGAAAAGAGAGAGATTTGCATTCCAGGATCAGTCTCAGATTTCCAGTGAGCCTGCTGTGCCCCTGGGCTGTAAATTTCACAACTGTCCCTTGTAGCCCCATGTCAGGACCTTGAGTGAAAGTGACGGCCATCAGAGGTGGGGCTGGGTGTTTCCCCTCCTACTTTGGCTGAGCTCTGATTAGACCCCAGTGCCACATGGAGGAAAGGGAGAGGGAGATAAGGAAAACAGAAAGGGAATAAAAAGAATGAAGATGTGTTATGTACAAGTGCAAACTTCCCACAATGAATGTAATCACTATGTACTGCAAACATGTACTAATAAACACTTTAAAAAGATACTCAAAATGATTACTTCCTTCCATCTCAGCCTACAGGAAGTCCCAGGGATTTTTTATGAATATTTTATGAGAACCTGAGAGAGCTCCAAGACTTGAAACTCACAAGGGTATGGGGGCTTTGGAGTTCATAACTCACATACTGGCTACACCTCCAGCAATTTGATGGTTACAATTTATGTTTTCCTCCTGAAGCATGGTTCTCACCAAAGTCTTTGCTTGTGGTCTCCTCAGGTACACTGTGATTCTCTGTGTTTGCCTGTCTTCCAAAACTAGGCACAGTGGATGCCTGAAAAGTTCACTTCTCTAAAGAATCTGCAAAGAGTTGCTTTCCAGTTAACCTAGGGTTTTGCTTCTTGCTGGAGATGCTGTGATAACCTCTGGACTCTTACTCATGCTGCACCAAGTTTCTTTCTTCTCTTTGGAGGAAAAGCACTATCTACTCACATTCTACTTCTCTTAAGCAGTATACATTGTATCTCTTCATTCACATGTTCTTTGTAATTTTCATTTCTAAAATAACTTAAATAGTGCTTTTGTGACTTATCTTTATTTGTCTTCAGTTTCTGTTAAAAGGTTTTGCCAGGTTTCAATGGAGTTTTTAATTTCCTGATATTCTCTTTGGACCTGTTTCATATATTCTAGGTTTTGTTTATATTCTTCATCAAAGGCTTCTTTCCTTTCTCTGGGTTCCTCTATTCTTTCATTTGTGTCTACTTGAGGATTACCCAGGACTTCTTTTATTAGTCTTCTTATATCTGGCTTCACCTGAGTTAGAATTTCAGATTTAAATTCAACGATGAGGTCACGGATGTATTTCTTTATTTCCGATGAGGCTGTCTCTGACATTACAAGTTTGCTGCTCTCAACCTCCTCTGCATTTACCTCTGCTGAACTCACTTTCCCTGGTTCTGCAGTTGGGGACCTTTTGCTCTTTCTCTGTCTTGTCATGTTTTCATTCCCCTTCAGACGGGTTGGTGGTGGAGGTCTCTGGACCTTTCGTTTTGCTTACAGTTTTTCTGCAGTACACTTGCTAGGGAAGTACTGCCCCTCAGTCTGCAGAGGATCTGCAAGTTGCACACTGATGGCTAGCTCCTCCCCCTATGCCAGTCAACCAGTTTATATTTCAACAGGTTTGTGTGTTCCCTGGGGATGCCACTGGCCCAGGAAAGCCTCTCCCTGGCTATTGGGTTTCAACCAGGGGTGTGGCCCAGCCTGAGCAGATCCCACCAATCTGCTTTGGACTAGGAGTCATCAGCAGACGCTGCCTAGGGCCCCTATTCAAGCCGGCCCTGCCCAACTCCAAAATGTCGCCCAGCCAGTCCTCCTGGTTTGGGGATTCCAGTTCCCATCACTCACCAAAGTTTGTGCAGCTTGACTGGCTATTTCCACTCCCCATCTCAGGGCCTCCTCCAGCCCAGGGTCTGGAGCTCACCAAACCCTGCTCTCAGCAGGGCCGTGATCTCAGCTCGATCGTGAGTCACCTGAATTTAAGACTTGCCAGTACAGCGATTGGGACAGCCCTCTGTCCATGCTTCTTTTTCTTCTTTCTTTTTTTTTCTTTTTCTTTTTCCTCAGTTTCTTCCTGGGTCGTGAGAATTCCTCACCTTTTGTCTGGCTTTCTCCATGTTGCCAGATTCCAGCATCAGAGTGGTTTTTATTTTTTTTTCCTCAGAGAAGCTCTCTTATCATGCCGCCACTCAGTCGGCCATCTTGCAATCCCCCGTGACTTATCTTTAAATGTCTGTATTCTGTAATTTTCACAATTTGTTTTATGGTGTTGGGCAGAGCTTTTTCTCTTTTATGAGTATTGTTCTAAAGGTCTTGCATTGTACTGGAAGTTTTATTGTTTCCTATTTAATATTTTTTATTAAAGTTGAAGTCTACTACTAATATTTTCACTACCTAATTTTAAATGGAATGAATTATAATTATAAGGAGATTGTTTTTTATACCTTCACAGCTGAAGAGATCCTTCCTCTGGAGTTCATTCAAAATGGAAAAAAAAAAAGAAAAAATCTTTTGTACCTTGTGAGATATGTGTCCTTTTTTTCTCTGCATCTACTTTTCTTTTAAATAATATTCATATTACATACAATTAACCATTTCAAAATTCACTATTCATTGTATTCAGTGCATTCTTGTTGTCAACAACCCCTTGTCTCCGATTTCAAAAAAATATATAGGCTGGAAGAGTAGCTGTTTTTCTTAGTCACCCCTCCCCCAGTCATTAGTACCTGCTAACCTGTTTTCTTTGTGGAACTACAGCCTGGATATTTCATATACTAGGTTCATAACATACTTGAACTTGTATGCCTAGCTTCTTTCAATTAGCACAAAATTTCAATTCATCCAGTTGGTACCATGTTGTGTATTTTATTTCTATGGTTGAATAGTATTGTATGTGCAGTCAGCCCTCCATGGCTACAGCCATGGGTCTGACCAACAGTGGGTCAAAAATAGCTAGAAAAAAAACCTGTTTCTATACTAAATATCTAGGCTTTTTTGTCCTTATTCCTAAACAATTGAATGTAATAACTATTTGTGCAACATTTAAACGTATTAAGTTTTACAAATAATCTAGACATCATGTAACATATACATATACAGGGGGATCTGTGTAGATTATTTTCAAGCATAATAGCATTTCATGTGAGGCACTTGAGCATCTGTAGAATTTTGTATCTTCAATGAAGGAGATGGGGTGGATCCAAACTTCCAGGGTACTAAGGGACAATTCTATATGCCACAATTTTTTTTTATCCATTCTATACTTTCTCCCTTTTTTTTTTTTTTTTTTTGAAAACGAATCCAGGAATTCATGCCAAGTTACATTCCCAGTCTTTTACTTTTTATTTTGAGAAAAGGTCTCAATAAGTCTCTAAGATACAAAGGTTGACTCAAGCTTGCCATCTTCCTGCTTCAGGCTCCTGGAGTGCTAGGAGAACAGGCCTACAAAACTGCATTCTGCTGTCTATCTCTTGTTGAACATTTGGGTTTTTTTTTTTTTTTTTGGACCAGGGATCGAACTCATGACCTTGCACTTGCCAGGCAGGCACTTATGCCGCTGAGCTAAATCCCCGGCCCCCATTTGGTTTGTTTTAACCTTTGCTTATTAAGAATAATGCTTCCATAAACATCCATATATAAGCATTGTGTAGACATGTTTCCATTTCTTTGGATTGTTAAATAGGATCATGATTACTGGATTACAAGATAAACTATTTTCAAATTGCTGGGAAGACCAAAGTGTTTTCTGTAGTAGTTGCATCGTTCTGCATTCCCACCCAAGATATAGATAGCTTTTAACTATAGTGGTTGATCAGAAGCACTAGAGGATGCCTTATAAAACCTGGCTATGGTGTGCTTGAAGGCCTTGAGTAAAGCACACATGAGCAAGGAGAACAGTGACAGCAGGTGCATCTAAAACAAACTTTAGCAACTTCATGATTGTGCTGAGCAACAGGTCACTTGACACCACTTTGAGGCCTTGGGCCTTTCCTAACTGAGTTACTGCTTTTCTTGTAATAATGAAAACTTTTAATCAACAGCCTTGTTCTCGGCTGTCTCCCCTGTCACCCACAGCTGGAAATGAGAGTCCTTGAGAAGCTAATGGCCTCTGGGTCTGCACCTGCTTCCACTTAGAACAGAAGCAATAAGTGGAAAATATGTTTGGAGTCACATGAACCTCTGGGGATGAGTTGATGTCCTCATTAAGTGCGAGTTTAGAAGAGTTCTGCACCATGGAGTTGAACTCTCTTGTGAAATGCCCCAGGGCCTCTGGTACTTCAAATTATTGGCTGATCTAATGGCTCAGCAAGTTAGGAAAGTTAAACAAAAAGTAAAAGTAACTCTGAAAAGTTACTACACACACGGCTGCCTTGCTGCCTCCCTGATGTAACAAATGTAAGAACAGTAAAAATAAAAATCTAGCCACTTGTTTCTTTGAAAAGTTAATCCTATAAGTCTTTGAAATAGGCTTTTTTAAAAAAAGATGACTTCAGATTTTTTACAAAACAGTTGTGAAAATAATATATTCCCATATATCCTTTACCCAGCTGCTCTGTATGATAATTTTACTTAAATAACCAGATAATAGTTTTCAAAAATAAGAAATTATCCTTGGTAGGATTCTACTAAACAAACACAAAACTTACTTTTTATCAGAGGGTGTTTGGCATAGATAACTTCTGGTGACATTAATCCTATTTCTTTCATGAGGTCATATTAGACATTTATCATAAGTTTTATGGGCTAAAAAGAAACTAAAAGTAAAAATAGGGTGAATCACACTGTCATTATGTAGGATCTGACTCCAAAATTGATGAATTTTCCAAAATTTACCACATTGTCCCTCTTTATTTACAGCTATAGCTTTTTGTTTCCATTTGTACTTCCTCTGTTAAGATCTACAGATAAGAATAAAGGACCAGAGGTATTCTTAGGTTGAAAAGTAAAATTTTTAATTTCCAGCAAAAATCAGTCACAATATTGAGATAATGGCTGTGCTAGGGACCAAAATTATAAAAGTGAGAATACATTGTCCTTATGCCTTCTCATACCCATGTCTGACCATATCAGCTCTGTGCTTGAGATAGCTATGTATATGGAAGTGCATAACATAAAATAGGTGTAAACCAGACTCCTGTGGAAATAATTAGTTCTAGTGTTCTACATCACAGTGGGTTGGCTATAATTCATAGCAACCTATTAAATGTACTGTGAGTGACTAGGAAAGAACAGCTTGCCCTAAACACAAAGTAATTATGAGATGGAAATGCTGTTTTCCAATTGGATTAGTACATATTGCATACATGGGCTGAAATATTAGATTGTACTAGGTAAATATCTACAAATATTACATATTAAAATATTGTTAAAATGTTAGAGGAATGAGCAAATATTAACTATTCTGATGTTATCTTTACACATCTTATGCATATACTTAATTATGGTACTGTACCCCCAAATTTGCATAAATTTAAAAAATCTATTATACCAGATATAATAGATTTCAGATGTCATTGAGCAGAATTCTAGGGTTGGAAATATAGTTCATTGGCCCAGCACTTACCTGGCAAACATGAGATACTGAGTTTGATTTCTAGTACCAGAGGAAGAAAGAAAGAAAGAATTCTACTCAGTGATATGAAACTATAATTCAAAAAAAATTAAAAACTGATATAATAAGTATAAAATGGTTTCTAATTAACTTATACATGGTTTTATGTTTATCCATACTCAAAATAGATTTCTTGCATTGAAACAAGTTTACATAAGATGCACATCATCTCACACTAAGCTCATAATTGCCCCTAAATATTTCTTTCATTTATTTTTTTAATTTTAAAATGAAAAAGAATAAAAAGGATGATCAAAATAAAATAATCAGACATTAACAATAGTTAATGTATTGTGTATTGGTATCTTCAAACTAGTTGCTCAGATTACAAGATATAGGCATGAAAATACCATCAAACAATGAAAGTATAAAACATTCCTTTTGATAAACTAAACTAGAATTGGAGATCCCATTCAACCCAATTATTCCCTTTCTGGGTATTTTCCCAGAAAAACGGAAAACACTGTGCCATATGTGCACCCATGTTTTCTTTCATTTCAAAAGTTATTAATGAATTATTGAACTATGCTATTCTTTATGGGGGAAAAAGACTATGATAATCTCTCTTCAGACTATCCTGATGGTGGGAACTTGAAATTACAGAGGATATCAGCAATTCATTATACAAGGCACAAGTTAAATATTTTTCATATCACTATATCACAAGTAATCATTGTTACTGTGACCAGACTTCTCGTTTGTATGGTCAAATAGGGTCACTGACTTTTCTTCATTTGTAAAATGGACATAACAATGGTATTAACCTCATCTGTAAAATGAGCTAATGGACAGCAATCACCTCAAGGGTGATAAAGAAGATTAAATGTGTAAAACACTTAGAACAGTTATACAAATAGTTATCACAGATCCTAATTTTCCTGGGACAGTTTGGGTTATTTCCATTACTCTAGCATGATTATTAATAGGCTATCACCACAGAAAAAAAGGATCCCAACTTGAAATATAGGTTTCATAAACATCCTAGTTATAAAGCACATGACAAATGTTATAGTCTCATTAGTTATGCTAACTTTGTCCTACACATTAAAGATACACCAGAAATCAACAACTATAATTCTTGCTTTCATTGAGTTTCTTAGTTAGGATAGAAAGACAATAATCAAAATTAACTGGTAAAATATATGTAAGGCAGTGATAATGTCTTACCTTTCTTTCATTTTTAGAACAAAATACTTGACAACCAAAGTTAAAGTGGGAAAGGTTTATTTAGCTTGCAGTTTATAAGGGTTTCATTCCTAATCAAATGACTCTAAGGCAGGTTGTGGTAGAGAGGCAACTGATGACAGTGGAAGATACCAAAAGTAACAGAGGAGAGAGACAAATTTCTTTCTCTTCCTTATACTGTATGCAGGCTACCCACCCTAGAGTGAGTGTAGGACTCACTCTCGTAATACCAGTACTGAACCATGAATTTATCATAAATACTAGATTCAGCCACCTCCAAAAAGTGTACCATCCATGACTACAAGAGTTTTTGCTGGGATGTGCAGACACAAACTGTAACAGATAAATACTATGGAATACAACAATTAAATTCCTGAAAACTAGTTAATATCCTATCACCTCATCTCTGTCAATATAATTTTTACACTTTCTGAATTGAGAAATAAAATAGAGGTTGGTATATAACTAATATATTACTTGCATGATATGATCACTTAGTTGAGTTAAAAGGAAAATATTAGAAAATGAGCTAATAAAAGTTGGGAGTAGATTTGATTTTTGGTCACCACAGTACAAAATTCTTTCCAAATGGGAGCATTAGCACAATGTGCCATACAATATGCTTATCCCAGTCTTCCTGTGGTAGATGTTTATATTTCACGATCCATTTCCCCCCTCCTGATGCTTGGCCATCCAAATGAAGACCCCATATCTGGTTATTTTGACACTTTAAATATGACCATGTGATTTGCAGCTACTCAAATGAAAATGCAAAGGACTTAGGTTTCTTTTATGTTAATGCTAGGCTTTTTCCTAAGTCTGTGCTTCCCCCCAACAGGTGATGATTGAAGTTTTGATGAATGTACTCTTGTTGGGTAGGCACCTTAGGTGACTTCATTGTTAGGGAGATCCTCATAATGTGAGGGAAGCCATCAACTTGTTCTGTCTCAGTTCCTGGGAATGGACTTAGTAACAGAAAAAGAAAAGGGACTTTAAGATTGAAGATAATGGAAAAAATATAGGGATAAATTTTATTGCATGAAATGTTCACTTGATTTACAATGACATAAAATAACTAGCACCCAGATCTTTGTTTCTAATAACACTGTCCAACAAAAGGTATCATGGCTGATTGGAGAAATGAATTTTTCTGTGACTGGAGCAAGTCATGCATAAGATGATGCTGGTATACTGTATGTTTCAGAAAGCAAGATAATGTTCATATTCAGTGATGACGTGTCCAAGGGACAGGGGGGCTAACGTAAAGAGCTCCTGACGTCCAAAGCTAGAATGACTTGGGCAAAAGATATGTAGTACATCATGGAATTGTAACTCAGTGCCATGAGATAAATATCCAAAAGTCTAGACTGATATGAATAAATAAATAAATCACTAAATGTGAAAAAGAGATAAATCTCTTGTGCAGAACAGTTTCAAATAATTTGGATAGGTACCTATTTTTCAAATTAAAAAGATCGAGCATAACTCCCTGAATGTAAATCATGTATACTGGTTTTCTTACGAATAATATTTAAAAATGAGATTTTAGTTTCCTATTTTTAGTTAAAATTATTTATTTTTTAGTTTTTATTTTTATTACAGTACATAATGATTACATTCATTGCAGACATTTGTTACACATACATAATAAATGAATTTCTCTCACCCTCCACCAGAGGAAAAGGGCATTTAAAAAAGAGTATCTTTATAGCAAAGAAACCTGACATTTCAGCTGCATTTTCAAGTTTAATATCAAAAGTGACATCATATTTATGGTATAAATCTTTGACACTGTGTAATGAAATTGACATGTTACGTGTGTGGTCTTCCTTTCCAGATTCATAACCCTCCTTAAATTATGAGAAAAACCTTACACTAATAGCAACTGAGAAATATTCTGTAAATTATCAAATCCAAACAATATTCCTATGAAAGCTGTCAAAGACGTCAAACACAGAAAATCTCAAAAATTGTCATAGCCAAAATTTCTAGTTGGGATTCTAGAACAGAAAAAGAAATTAGATAAGATAATTTGAATAGAGGTAAAGACTTTCCTTAATAATAGTGAACCAATATTAGTTTATTAATTATAACAAATGTGCCATGTTAATATAAGTTGTTGATAATGAGAAATTGAATTGTAACATATGAGAACTTTTTGTACATGCATAATTATTTGCACATCAAAAATTTTTCTGAAGTAAAAACAATGTGCTAGAAGTTATAACTGAAAGTTTTTTAAATGGTATGAAAAAGGAGGTAGAAGAGGGTACTACAAAGCTAATGGGTCATTATAACATATTAGATGCTTACACTGTCCTATGACTCTTCAAACTGTTAAAAGGGTCACAACAGTTTTGGTAATTTATCCTAACTTTAAAACTTGATAAATATTCCCCAAAATACATAATTTGTGATTGAAATGTCAGAGAACTATCTGAAATCAAAGCTGCTATCTACTGAATGAATATAGTATTTGCATTGTTTACAACATAATAGAAAAAGATACATTGCCATTAATCTCCCTCAAAATATCTTCCCTCACTTTGAATAGCTTTATCTCATCACTCTTGCTACATTCTGAAGTAGTTCTGAATGTCCTTTTTATGTCTTTATGCTCAAAAATATGGTGAATGCTGCTGCATAGTGTCATCCAATAGAAACAGGCTCATAAAAACTTACAATGTGTCTTCACTCATCTTACTCAAGAACAGTGTAATTTCAGGTTTTTCTGCAAAGTCAGAACAATCATGAAAGGTAAAAATTTGCAGTTGATTCAGGGTTTTGAGGCAGCCATGTCAGCACAAATAAAAAACACTTCCAGAACTGCTTCAGAAAGTGAAACAGTGATGGCATAAATATTTTTAAAGTGACAAGGGATTTTTGAGGAGGGATAAATGTCAATGCATCTTCACTGTAATAAATTTATGAAATTTTAATTACTATAATTTGTGATCACACCTTATTTAATCCTTTCAGAGTCAATGCAGATTAAAACTATTCCCAATAAAGAATAAGATTTTGAGGAGAGGAAGTGACACTAGTGTCAAGGCCTCTGGGTGCCCTCTCCAGCAGAAAATATGAGGTAATATGCTTTGAAATGGTTTAGTAGTCTGGGCTGGTGACAAAGTTTTATTGTAGCACTCATGTATTGTTATACACAAACCTGCCCCTGAATAGTGCAAAGCACTGTAACTAAATTAGGAAAACACACAAGTGAAAATATGAATGGAAGTAGGTTTTGTGAAAAACCTCCATCCTATCAGAATGCAATCTCAAACTGACTATGACATCTGAATGAAGGACTTTTCTTACCCACACACTGGGAAATGGATGTTCATGTCTGCTTTTCATTCTGTATTTATGGGGCTGCTAGACTAGGATCTTTACAACTGCATAAAACATTCACATGATCAATTTAAACAATACATGTTCATGGAGATTTTAGCTTTGATGAAGGTCTTGGTAAGTGCAGGCATTTTAACATTCACATATTTATTTCATCATTCAGTGACTTGTAAGAAAAATTGATGATCTTGAAGATCAATTCTATGTTATAGACTACCAAAAATTTATTTCTCCAGTAGCATAAGTTGTACTCAGTATGGGTCAACAAACCAAACTTTGTAAAAGTTAAAGGAAAGTGGTGTTCTGTTGTCTATTTGTCTAAAGCTTTACTTTCTACTATAGAAAGGAAATCTAAGTTACTATGTATGCTGGTGGATGCACTTCAATATACCTTTACTATGTTCTCACAGATTCTTCTTCTTTTTCTTTCCAGTACAAAAAATTGAGTCCAAGACCTTCATACTGAATCCTTTATAGTTACCCTTTGGAACAGGTGCCCACCACCACACATGGCTAAATCATCCTTATTGCTGTACCTTATAAGAAGAAACTTGGATTTCATTCAAATAGACAATACTTAAATACATGCATTGTGTTTATGAAGTAATATTGACATATCCATCTGAAGACCTAATTAAAACTGAAATACAAGGCTTCTTCATCATATGGAGTGAGTTGTGCCAGCTACATTACAGAGCCCAGGAAAGTGGTAAAATTCCTAGGCATCGATTCAACAGGGGAAATTAGAGACATTCCTCAGTTTTATGTCCCTCATTTTATTTATTAGATTTATGATAAATCTTGAAATCATGTATAAGAGCTCTTCAAATTGGTTTTTCTTTTTCAGCCTTGTTTGGCTACCTGAATCATTCTGTATGTTACATAAATTTTAAGAATCATTTTTCAATTTCCTTTTTTTCAAGGTTTGCTTTTATTTTTGTTTTCACTGCACTGAATAAATAGATCAGCTTGTGGAAAACAGACATTTTAGTATGAAGGAGGTTTCTAAAACATAAATACTTGTGTCTTCTTTAATTTCTGTCTGACTATTACTATAGCTGTGTGGTCAATATACTGATCCTGAGTAGAATTCCTTGAATTTATCATTTTGTGCCTTTGTAAATGACATCTTTGTAAATTTTTCACTTGTTCTTTGTGAGGCATGAAAGTATAATTTTTGTATACTTAAAAATAAAGACAGCACTCAGATAATAAAAAATTAATGATTGTCACTTTCAGTTCCAAAGTCAAAACAAGTGGAGCAAATATTCCTGGGCTGTGAAAGTGATAGAGAAAGGACATAGCCCGGTGATATTATTAACACGAAAAAAATTCAACTTAAATGATGCTGTCAGAAAATTAAGGCAATTTTGGAGACTAAGAGTCGTTATAATTATAAAAAGCTAACCAGTGCTGGAGAAGATGTGGAAGTGAGACAAACCCTTATTAGAGGAAATAAAATTAGTGCAATTCTTATGGAGAGCAGTATGGAGTTCCCCAAAAACTAAGAATTCATCTGTAGTCCAGCTGTCTCACTTAGGAAATGAAATCAACAAACTGAGGAAATGCTTGCCGTGCCCATGTTTACTGTAGTACTCTTTACAATAGCATAGATGTAGAATCAGCCCTGAGTTACTGTTAGTAGATAACTAGATTAAGAAATGTAAAAAGTGTTATTCAGCTATGAAAAGCAGTGAAATTTTGTTATTGGTAGCAAAATGAATGAAACTGGAGATCACAATATTAGGTAACATGAACTAGACACAGAAAGACAAGTACCACTTGTTCTGTTTCATATGTTAAAGCCAAAACATGCTGACATAAAAGGGGAAAAGTGAGTGTTTATTAGAGATTGGGAAAACTGTGTATGTGACTGGATTTGATTAGTTCATGCTGCAAGCATGAATGGAGATATCCCTGAGTCCCATTATTGGGCACAACTAATACATGTTAAAAATGTAATAAAGAAATGTATTATAATTTTTACAAAGCCTTTTGGGGCCTGAGAAGCCTCAAGTTCAATAATTTTGAAAGTTACTTCAGCATGCTTTCAAGCTAACTGCACAAAAAACTCTAACAGTTTTTTTCACTACCACTTTGTGATACCTGTGGGATTTCGGATGAAAAAGTATCAGAAAGCAGCTGCAAGTAATGTTTGTTTGGAAGAAAATTGCTGTCTTGTTACTAGGTTTCAGTTGCAGTTACTTCTCTTACTGAGGACATAAACTTATATTAAAAGCCATACCATTCTGGTCTTTGTTATTATTCCAACAAGAAATGTGGTGCACAGAAAAATTGCCTTGGAAAAATTCAAGAAGGTTTGAAGCAGGCACATGTTGCATACATTATCAGGTGGCCACCATGCCATTGGTCCCTACATAAGTTTCCTTCAAAGAGTAGACTAAATACATAGCTCAATGGCCCTCTTCCTGTGGTTGGTTGCTCAGTGGTTCCCTACAAACAGGTTAGAGTAAAATATAAGATGACTTGACTGATTCTGAGCAACTCTAACTCTGTTGCCAAAATTTAAGTTCTCTAAATTTAAATGTCTTAATCTGTAAAATAAGTCTACTAATACTTGCCTAAAACAGGATATCTACTCAAGTATTAGATTAGTACATCTGTCCCCAATCTGTTTATTGTCAAGGCAGAATACAAATTTAGGTTTTGTAACTTGTGTTTCCACTATTATTTATGTTCTCTCTTTTTTTTAAATATATTCCTTTTTCTTTCTTCGAGAATCTTTCTCCATTTAATTTATGTTCTACTACATGATCTCCAGATATTAAGACAATAATATATTTATATTTTATATATAATATGTAATATATAATATATATTATATTATATAATATATAATATTTTAGAGTGGAGCATTGAAAAGTATAAGAAAAACCTATGCATTGTGATTTTTAAACACTTGGTTGAGTTTTCTTTTATAAAAAATTTATAACCCTCTTCAGTTCTCCTCAGTTCAAGAAATCATTTACCAGCCATAGAATTACATTAGCTGATGAAAAGCAGTATCATTAGAAATCCTAGTAACAATTGTTTCACAGAAAAGAGAGAGTAAATGACAAAACATTATTCATTGTTTATATTTATCTAACTTTATGAATTCTATTAATTAAAAAAACTCTTTACAAGCGATATAGTTTTCCAGACATCAATTTCTAAGAATTTGATATTTAGTTCACTATTGAGAGAGGAGAAACAGAATGAATAAGACTTTAATCAAATAAATCTGAGTGGGTAAGAACTAAAGCCGATTTCACTGGAAAGACTTCTGTTCCCTACTGACCTGTTGATGTGGTTGATATTCCTAATGTAACTTGACTTGGCCCTTGGAGACCTTGTACCTAGTGAGATATACATAACTTTGTATGTCTGTGATGATGAAGGACACCTCAGCTGAGTCTGTGAGTGTGGATTGACAGGGACAGGTCATGCAGCCATCAGGCTCTCACTTGAAGCCCCAAGTACTGATGTGGAGGCCTGGAGGACAGAGTGAAGCCCCAGAAAGCAGGACTGGCAGGTTCATGAGACACTGAAAAGGCAGAGGAAAGAAACAGAAAGTCTCTCTCAGGGGCTGGGACAGTAGTTTCTAGTATACAGCAATGGGACAGTGACAAGATCATGTTTGCTGCTGACACAAACTTTAAGAACTTCATAACTGTGCCCTAAAGTGGGGCTCCTCTGAGAGTTTATTGTAACACTTTGCTAAAAACTGATGCAAGGCTTGGAACCTGCCCATGGGCTCTGTAACTTCCACTATTATTAAAGAAAACTCAATCATTTCATTACCTTCACTTTTTTTCCCCTTCCAGTTTTTAACAAAAATTATAATCCTTAAGAAGTTCTCCCCTGTGGTGCTACACCTGCCTCCTAGTAAAATGAGAAAATGAATGAAAAACATGTTTGTTTCACTACAAACCTCTAGTGAGAGCCAGCTGCCTAGGGAGAGTTGTCAGTGGGAATTTTAGTCTCTTCCTCAAACATCGTGTCCTGTGTGGGCGAAGTATAAAGTTTCAAATTGCTTCCTGCGGGTTAATACTGCATGAAGTCAAAAGTTCACAAAGTACAAACCACAGATTGAAAATTCTTTTTGAATTAAACCAAATCAAAGTCATAAACTCATTCAGTAAAATCAATCGAGGAGTAGTCATCCAGTAGAAACAAAAACAGAAACAACATAGAAACACACTTTTCAGTCTAAATTATTCACTTTAATTAATTAGTAAACTTATTCCAGTTAGAAAACTCTTTAAGCAACATTGTAAACTGTTCTGGAAACACAAATTAGTACAAGCAGCAAAAGTGTCACTCAAAAAAAAATACAAAACTTTTGTATGAGACACTCCATTTTCTCCCAATTCCTCAAAATATAATTTTCAAGATAAGCTTATCACTTGACATTGTCAAGTTACACTTAATATTAGCAAAATTATCAAGGGAAAATCTAAACAAAAACAAATATACTTGGGTATTATTATTTGGCATATGCTAACTATAAGTTTACAATACACAATTTAAAAACCAATGCTGAAGTTCCAATGACTAAGCTAATAACTTCATTAACAGCATGAATGAGAATTTTCAGTAAACATTCATATCTTGGCAGTGGCCAAATGGCTGGGACTGCATTTTGATAAAACTAAAATTTATGATAAACATAAATCTTACCAAGAAAGATACAATAATCACCATGTGTTTCCATGTTGAAAGAAATCAGGACGGGAACAGTAACTGAGTGGTTAAAATTATAATATAGCCTCAAATTATAGAATGTGGACAATTTCTATAGAAAGAATTCTTCAATATGGGAGATTTTTCACAAAAAAAGTATTAAGGTAGTGGTACTGATTATCACTGCAAAAGAAAAGCAGAAAAAAGAAAAGTAGACTGACAAATAAATATTGTCAAGATTTCAGATTTAAACCTTACATCTATGTATGTCACACAAAATAAAAGTCACAAAACAACTCAGACAAGTAATTTCTTGTTAAAAATCTTGCCATTATCTAGTTGAACACTTTAAGTGAATATTATTCAATTTATATATATGCATTATAAATTATATTTATATTATATAAATATTACATATATATACATATTATATATATATAAATATATATATATATATATGAGAAATGGCAAAAGTATTGATTGAGAAATATATATGAATGCATTTGGAAAGTTAAAAAATCCATAAAAATATATTTGTGTCCACCTCAACTTTAGTAGAATATATTGAACCATTCCATGAATTATCACTTAATTCTATATATGTTAAGAAGAAATACATCATTTGTCCTATTTTAAAAGTGAAAAGCAATAATACTTAGACTTTGAATCATAAGATGTTACCAAAAGTACAACACCATTAGGTAAGATAATAAAATAACATTGAAAACATATATTTTGAAGTTATATTTATATTTTAAATGAATTAATTTATATTTTCAAAGTTCATTTTTACTTTATTGAATCTTTTTCAAGTGATAACACTAAAAGATACCAATTGTTATAAAAGTGTATAAAACAGGAGTACCAGCCATTGTTGATAACCAATAATGGAAATCCATAAATTTGACATAAACTGTTCTGAGAACTTGTAGTAAATGATATTCCCAGAAAACCCATGAATAATGAACAGTATTTTGAATGAAATTTTTGATTTAATTATTGATTCACTTACAAAAATGTTTTCACAAGTGTGTATATTGGCCAGTTTTTACAAATTAATATGCCAGCATAACCAACACATACACGAGAGAGTAAGTGTATCATCACCACAGCAGCCACTACTATGGTACAAGGCACTCTTTCTTCCTATTCTGACTTTTTTACAAGGTAGATTTATTTCACATTTTTCTGAAACTTTCTCCATGGATTTCATACTGTATTTTGTGTCTAGTTTGTTTGGTTCCACATAACTGTGATATTCACTTGGGATAGTTGAAATTCATTCATTTTACTTACTAGGCAGTGTTCCACTTGTGAATCTGCTGCTTTAGTTTACTAAATCTGGACCTATCTCAAACAATGGTGCTGTGAACAATAATAAATTACTTCGGTTGCATTTGTATCTAGGAATGGCAATCCTGTGTCAAAACTTCTTTTGGTACTCTGCTTTAGCAGACAAGAACAAAGAGTTTTCCAAAATGTTTTATCAGCAGCAGCAAATATTGCCTCACCTTCTCTTCCATCTTTATATCCTCTACTTAAAGTTTGTTTCTTTAGTTTTTGCCTTTCTGTGGATGAACAGATATACTATCTTATTATTTTGTTTTACATATTATAGTTTTATTTTTCATGTACTTCATGGCTAAGGAATGTACATATTTCATTTACTTGTTGACCATTTAACAAATTTTCTTTGCTGAAATTTTTTTTGGAGGCACAATCAGTCAGGCACAAGACAAGGATGGCCCTTATCACCACTCCTATTCAACATAGTACTGGAAATACTAGCCAAGCAATTAGACAAGAGAGAAAAATAAAAGGAGCAAAGATAGGAAAAGAAGAAGTTAAATTATCATTATTTGCAGATGACATGATGCTCTACAGAGAAGACCCCCAAACCTCCATTGAAAGTCTCCTAGATATAATAAATAAATTCAGCAATGTAGCTGGATACAGAGTCAATACACAAAAATCAATAGCGTTCTTATACACTTAACAACAAAATCACCAAGAGAGGTACAAGAGAAGCCACACCCTTCACATTACCATCCAAAAAAATGAAATACTTAGGAATTAATCTAATGAAAGATGTAAAAGAGTTGTAGAGGGAAAATTACAATACCTTGAAAAAAGAAATCGAACAGGACCTCAGAAAATGGAAAGACATCCCTTGTTCATGGATAGGAAGAATAAATATTGTAAAAATGGCCATTCTCCCAAAAGTGTTATACACATTCAAAAAAATCCCAAGGAAAATACCACTAACATATCTCATAGATCTAGAGAAATCACTACTAAAATTCATCTGGAACCAGAATAGCAAAGGCAATTCTAAGCAGCAAAGCCAAGGCAGGAGTCATCACAATCCCTGACTTGAAGTTGTACTACAAAGCTAATGTAATAAAATCAAAATGGTATTGAAATAAAAACAGACCTGAAGATCAATGGAATAGACTAGAAGATACAACTGCAAACACATTCATCCACTTTATCTTTGATAAAGGGGCCAAGCATGTTCACTGGAAGAATGACAGTCTCTTTAATAAATGGTACTGGAAAAACTGGCTATCCATATGCCGAAAACTAAATTTAGACCCATGCCTATCACCATGTACTAAACTAAAATCCAAATGGATCAAAGATCTAAATATTAAAACAGAAACACTAAATCTGTTGCAAGACAAAGTAGGTAAAAATCTTGAAGACATAGGGGTTGGTAGAGAATTCATGAACAATAACCAAACTGCATGGGAAATACTTCCCAGAATCAATAACTGGGATCATGTCTTATTAAAGAGTTTCTGTATGTCCAAAGAAATCTCCAGCAGAGTGAAAAGAAAACCTACAAACTGGGAAAAAAATCTTAGTGAACTGTCTGTCAGACAAAGGACTTCTGTCTAGAACTTATAAAGAATTTTAAAAAATCAGACCCCTGAAATTCGAAGACCTATTCCAAAAATGGGCACACAGTTCTCAGATGAAGAAATATGAATGGCAAGTAAATAGATAAAAAAATGTTCATCATTGGTCATTAGAGAAATGCAAATTAAAACCACACTGAAATACCATCTCACTCCAGAAAGAATGGCCGGGTTCAACAAAACTACCAAAAACAAATGCTGGAGAGGCTGTGGGGAAAAAGGAACTCTTCTGCACTGTTGGTGGGAGTGTAGACTGGTGCAACCACTGTGGAGATCAATCTGGAGATTCCTCAAAAAGCTGAGGTTGGAGGTCTCATTTGACCCAGCTATTCCACTCTTAGGCATATTCCCAGAAGATCTGAAAACATCTTACCACAGTGATATATGTGCACCCATGTTTATAGTGGCACAATTTGTAATAGCCAGATCTTGGAAACAACCTAAGTGCCCATCAACCGAGGAATGGATAAAAAAATTGTGGTACTTTTATACAATGGAGTACTACTCAGCTATAAAGAATGATCACATTGAGATATTTATAAATAAATGGATGCAAATTGAATCCATACTCATAAATGAAATAAATCAAACTCACACGTATAAATACTGTATAGTCTCCCTAGTGTAAGAAATGGTAAGAGTACAGAAGATTTTATGGTAATCATTGTTCACCATTAGACTGCTTTGAAGTCTTATGTTTTCATTCATTGGTTGGAATGGTTTTATTCTGTTTTGCTTGATCTTAATATATATGATCATATGAATAGTTACTTTGAAGACAAGACAACATGCAGCCATTATTGATTTAATATAATCTTGCTCTGAACTCCTACCATGCTCTTGTTTTTCTATTTACATTGGTTCTATCATGTTGTGTCTTATTGGATTTTAATATGTATGATAGTATAAACAAAATTTTTATGGAAAACGAGATAATATAGCTTCCATTGTTCATCTTTGGTTATTTGGTTCATAATTCCTTGCAATACTTTCATTCTCTTGAGTGGTTTTATTCTATTTTGGTATGTTTGACATTATTGTGTAAAGCTAAGCTCAACTATTTCAAAGAAAGAGACATTATGATAGCTACTGTTAATATCTAGTTGTCTTGTTGTGAAGTGCTGTGTTGCTTACATTGTTCTGATCTGCTTAGATCTGTCCTCTTTTGTTTTATTCTCTTTAAAATAAAAAATTTTTTAAAAATAGAAATTTTTGTTCAAGTCTTTTGCCCATTTTTCTAGTGGATTATTTTACTAATTTGTAAATTTTCACTTTCTCTTAAATAAGAAGGTTTTTATCTTCTAATGTTAGATTCACAATCTAATGTTTTTGTTAAACTATAATTACAGTACAGATTCCCTAAGATTATTTTAGGATTTAAACTAGGGAGAATCAAGGGCAAGATGTGGAGGGTTATTAGAATGAGTCGTTGGCTGACTATGATCTATTTCATCTTATCCCACTCTATGATTCCTTTTTGTCACCTGTAAATGGTATCTTTTGATTAGCACAGTGTTAAATTTCAGAAATCAGACATATAAGCTGAAATATCACTTTGTTTTTCTTTTATGAGAAACAGTAAAATAAAGAGCCAAATAAAATACAGATGATAGGGTGTAAGGAAACAAATTGGTCTCAAAGGTGAATGGGATCAAGAGGCGGAAGGGAAGAAAGACAAGAAAAAGGAATTGGAATGTGTTATGTACATGAACCAGCTCTTTAAAAGGAATGTAAACATCATGTACTACAAATACGTACCACAACAAAGGAGATCAAGAGATGTGCAAAGGGGATAGGGTGTTAACCTCAAGAGAATGAAAAGTCACCAAGACATGTTCTCAAGTACCAGTACTGAATTTGCATGTCGAATATAAGCATTATGTGATACACACATATACTAATAAACTAAAAGAAAACTAAAAATAGATGTTCAATTTCAATATAGCCCAGCTGAGGAAAATTATTCTTTATGGTAAATGATTTTTATCTCTTATTTTTAGTGTTATTTATTCACTTAATTTTTGCAGTGACTGTGACAGGTTCTCACTATTCAGCTTAGGCTAGACTTGAACTCACTTTGTAGACCAGGCTGGCCTTGATTTCTCAGTGATCGTCTTTCCTCAGTCTCCCTGGTGCTGGGATTATAGAGCTGTGTCTACATATCTAGCATTTATCTTACTGTTAAATAAGCTTATGAAAGTCTCATACAATTTTAACAGAAAGATTTTTTATCTTTCCCATATATGTGTATAGATCAGATTTGATTTTTATATATGTTATGGATTAAAAACTGGGGGACAATTTAACCCTAGCTGAATTAAATCAGCATGGTACTGAGTGTAGATGGCCCACCTGAGGAAAGTTGCCAGGGCAAAAGTGAGACATGGAGAGGAAGAGTGAGGTGTTGTGGGTTCTCCTAAGTGTTGCTGTTTGGACCTGTTAGTTCTCCTAGAGGAGTTAGTCATGGTTAGGTTCTCTGATACGAACTCGGCCATTATCATCGGAGGAACTCAGGACCTTGTCACTGAGAGTGGCTGTGGTTCACTTTGGGCAGCTCTGGTCCTTACATTTAACACTGCTTTCTGGCTCTGGAGGGGAAGATGTGTGCTGTTTAATCTCCAGAAGCTTGTCGTGATGGCTTACTGACATGTACTCAACTATTCTCATAGTCAGAGCTCAGGCTTTCATTGTCTAAGCTGTAGGATGCCTGTAGTACTTTTCAGAGGAGCCCTGGTCTTTAATTTGAGTGTCACTTCTGGAACCTTCAGTCTACTGGCACAGATCTTTCACCCTTCTGGCATGGACTTTCTAGCTTCCACCACAGTCCTTTGGACCTTCCCAGCTCAGATCCATAAGACAGATTTGCATGAATCATTGACATGGGCTCTTGGCTTCTAGTGGGACTCGTGGGAGGCATTGTCACAGCCTCTAGGTCTTCAACTGGACTCAAGCAGGACACTTCTGTGGGATCCAGGCTCTTGGCTAGATATTCTAGGTCTTTAGTGTTGTGGGCAGATTTCCTGCACTTTCTTTGTATGTAACTCTGTGTGACCATCATAAAATCATATTATAAATTCTGTGTCCTGTATTTAATTGTTCTCCTTGCAACCCCTGACTACAATATTTTTTAACATAGACATTGGGAATTATTTAGTTCTAGGATGATATGTAGATGGTCACATATGTTTATCTTTTCCTCAATGTATAGTAGTGTCACATTCTCAAAAGTTAAGTAAATATGTTGTTTTTTTTCTAGATCTATACTCTGTATTTTACATCTATGTCTATACTCTTTATTTTACTTTTTCTAGCTCTAGACTCTTTATTTTACATCTCTTTATAGCTGTTTTTATGTTAATGCCAGCTCTCATAACTTACTATCATGTTATTTAAGTCTTGGTATCACACTAAACCTTTTCCACCAAGATCTACGGTGGCAAGCTTTTTGGTAATTTGTGCTTACCTTTATTTTTGAACAAAAATGTTGGTTTTGCAATACTCACACGCACAAATAGACTTTATGTGAATTTTCACAGAACATTTTTAAATTGTAAAAGAATTTTTCAAAATTATATTTTATGAATTATCTATTTTAATGCCTAGGCATTTATAACCTCTCTAGTCTTCATTAATATTTCAGTAATAAATTCATTTTAAGCATAGAACTTGTGTACATATTTCTTTCATATTTCACTGCATTTGATTTTTCACTATCACCACGAATGATTTGGACCACACTGAAACATTATACCAATTTTTATTTAAACTTATAATAAATTTGGAACCTTGAAGCATGAGTGCTTCAATGTTGTTCCTTTTTAAGATTATTCTAGCTGTTCTGGATACTGTAATTTGAGCTTTCCAGTGAATGTCATGGTCAGCTTATACATTCCTTTAAAAAATGCCATCTGGAAATTATATAGGTATATAGATCCTGTGAGTCAATTGGGGATATTACTTTCAACTTGGTAATATTAAGTATCTCACTGTATGATCATGAATTATCTTTCCATGTATTTATTCCACTTATTCCATTGTATCCTAATTTAACTTCTTTAAGGCTAGTTTTGTAGTTTTCATTATATGAGTATTGCAATTTTTGTTAAATTTATTCTTTTAAAACTATTAAAATACAATAGCTGTCTTAATTTTTACTGCACATAACTATGTAGCTGATGCACATAATGATTCCATCCTGTGTGGGAAGTGAGAACATGAGCATAACACATTTTAATTAGTTTTTACTTCCCCTTTCCCTCCTTCTCTCCCATATCTCTAGATCACTTTCCAACTTGCAACTAATGTCTCCCTATTCTGTGAATATCAATCTTTTATCTTGTTAAATGATTTATACATAGGATTTCTCATATAAGAGAAATCAAGACAGAGTTATTTATGTTTGTATGTCTGATTTATTTCACAACATGATCAGGTATGGCACATGTCTATACTACCAGCACTTGGAAAGCTTAGGCAAGACAATCACTGTGAGTACAACACCAAGGTAGGGTACATAATGAGACCCTGTTTCAAGAAACCAAAAAAAAAAGCAAAACCCCACAATATTGTTGTCTCAAGGTGCATCCATTTCTTACAAATGACTTGTTTATCTTTTTTTTGTTCAGTAGTGCTTCATTGTGTATATATATGTATATCACATTTTTTTATACATTCATCTGTTAATGGACATATAGGTAACTTCCAGGATTTAATCATTATAAGTCATACTGCTATAATAATGGGCATGCATATAATACAGCAATAAAAATACTTTATGTCAGATAGCCTTGAAAAATTTTTGGAGCACTACAATGATGATCATAAATTTATTTAGGCAGTTTTTCTTATTGAATGTCTTTACCTCTCCATCAACTTCAAAAGATAGTTTTTCAAGGTAATTTGGCCAAAGGTTTTTGGTCATTGATTTGTTTTTGGACTTGAAACCCTTTACTCCACATGGTCATGGCCATTAAGGTTTATGTTAAAATGTTTTTTGTAAGTTTAATGGGTTTAACTCTATAAGTGATTTAAGATTATGTTTTTTTTATGGGACTGAAGTGTAATTGTTGATTGAAGGAAGCTGTGAAAATGTTGGAATCCTTAAGTGTGTTGATATCTAGCTTATGTTTATATTCTACATGCATAATTCTTGTGAGGGATACCCTGACTTGGCCACAAGTAGAATTATTTAAAATACTGGTTAATTCTTATTCTGCTTTGCACATATATTGGCAACTCTTATATCTATGCCAGACCAAAGACTGAAAGAAAGACACAGAAAATGTAATGGTAATCAAAAAAAGAACAAATAAGAGAGGAAAAAAACATTAAAATGAATGGTGAAGGGAAGTAGAACAGTAAGAAAGAGATGGGAGAGAGAGAATGAAAAAGAAAAAAGAAATGAAAAGTAAAAGAAAGAAAGAAAACAAGAAAAGAAAAAAATCACATGGTTGCCAAAACACAAAATAAAAAACATCCTCAGAATCCTATTTAAATTAAAGTCTGGGTTCAATTGCAGGTTAACAAACTGCCTATCCCCCAGCCCCCTGCCAAGTTTTGCTCTACTGTCTTTCTGTAAAGGTGTAGGCTTGCTGACCAGTCAGTAACCTCAATCAATTTTGAAAGTGTGGGTCTAGTGTAATTGATCCTGTACTGAGTTCTCTGCTGACTTTGCCAGGTCTCTTTGCTCACTTTCATTTCTTTCCTGATAAATCCTGCAGCAGCTTGTGCAGATTTCCCTCAAAAAGTTTTCCACCTAGCTTGTTATGTATGAGACAAGCTCTGGCCAGAATGCTACACTGTCTTTCTGTCTGCAGGCCTCCCTTATAACTCTTCCTAAGTCTCCCTGTCTAACATTTGTACCTGGAGGAGCTCCACAGGATCATTGCATTCAGTGGCCCCTGGCAGTGCATAGGTGTCTGCATCAGGTAGTAGGCAGTACAAAGCATTTCCCATGGGCATAACACTCACAGTGTTTGTGGCAGGAAAGTGGAAGTACTTGTTGTTGGGTCAATATGTAGTCTTCTCTACTCAGGGAACTGATGCTTGCAGACAGTGCTTATGCACAGAGACCCCAGTCCACAGATTTTTTCAGTGCCCAGATCCAGGTTTTTATTTATTTTCAAATTCCTCAAGGGCCGAAGAGTGATGTTTTATACACTGCTCAATGGTTTTCAGTTTCCCTGATACCGTGCTTTGCAATTATCACACACACACACTGGGTTCTTCTTCTTGTTGTGGAACCTTTTCTATCAGCCTGGCCACTACTGAAATGCTGGCTCTTTCCCTCAGGGTACCCAGTACCCTCCGAAGATGGCAAGTACACCGGACCTGGGGTGGAAGGGGTGCTGTGGTCCTAGCATTATTTGGCTTCCCTTTCTAAACCTCCGCAAGAGTGGTTCTTGGTTCAGTGATTTTTTTTTTTTTTTTTTTGCTGTTTGCCTTCCCATATTTGGCTTTCCCTACTGCCCCTTCCTGTGGTGTCTATTTTTCTCTGCTCCATATGTTAGAGCCTCCTCCCTTACTGCCACCACTTAGTTGGCCATGGTGATGCTACCAGTATCCTTCTTGCTACTTTTAAAGTGTTCATACATGTTTTGTAGAAACACAACTAACTTTAGTGTTTTAATCTTTTAAACCACAGCTTACTACATGTATTAGCTATAACAGATTTTTAATTGATTCATAAGAAATTTCTATATAAAGTCCTGTCATCTTTTTGTAGAGATCATCATACTTTTTTCTATCTAACATAAGTGTCATTTACTTTTTTCTTGTCTAGTTGCTGTGGTCAGAATCTTCAAGATACCAAGCAGGAGTAGAAAGGATCTCACTATTAAGGGTATTAGTTGTGAGTTTATTTTAAATGACCTTTATCAGATTGAGGAACTGCTCCTCAACTGCCTATGTTGCTCAGCGTTTAAAAAGTGGTATTTATTGATATAGTCACGAATATAACATGCTTTTAAATTGACAGTACATGCTTTTCAGTTCTTACAGCAGCATATCACTGTTTTTAAACTAGTTTTGGTGATTTATCTTGCTAAATTGTCCATTTAATTTGTTACCCAACTTTTCTGAGAGTAACTGCGCACAGAATTCTGTAAAAACTTTAGTTGCATTGTTTCATTTTCTCTTTCTTTCTGTATCTGTCTCTCAAATATGTTCAAAGAACTAACTCTTGCTTTTATTGATTTTTCTCTGTTGATTTCTATTCTTATTCTTGTTTCTTATTTATTGCCTTTTTTTTTTACTCTTCTTATTCTAGTTTCTTAAAAAGAAACATTGGGTCATTATTGATTTGAGAACTTTCCTAGATTGGCTTTTCTACCTATAAATTTTCTTGTAAATATTGCCCCTATTGCATCTAATATATTATTTATGATTCTGTGTTGATTTTTATTTCTTTAATCTCAAACACATTTTTCCTTTGGTGTGGTATCAATGCTGGTCCCAATCTGTTTGGTCGGTTTTTAAATTGACAAATAGTATTTGTGTACAGTTATGATGTACAACAAGGTGCTATGAAATACACAAACTGTAGAATACCTAAACTGAACTAATGAATATATTTAATATTCAACATAATAACTATCATTTTGTGATAAGAGCACTTATTTACATTATATTATCATTAATTATAGAATCCATGCTTTACAATAGGTTATTTTTTTTTTGTACTAGGGGTCAAACTCATGCCTCATGCTTGCCAGGCAGGCACTGTGCTGCTGAGCTATATCCCAGATCCTACAATAGATTACTTTCAATTCTTTTTGCTAACCAAAATTTTGAGTCCTTCAACCAGTATTTCTCCAATTTTTTCACCCCTTGTGTCTGATAATCATCATTTGATGGTCTGTCTTTATGAATTAAATGTTTTTAGATTCCACATATACATGGGTTCATGGAGTATTTTTCTTTTTGTGTCTGGATTATTTCACTTAACATTTGCCATCCATATTCATTTGTGTGTTGTAAATGAGAAATATTCCTTATTTTTCAAGGCTAGGTAATATTCTATTGTGTGTGTATTCCTCATGTTCTTAATCTACCTGTTTATTGATGGACACTTTGATAAAATACATTGACTATTGAGAATAAAGCCTTAAACAAAATGGAAGTGTAGATATCTTTTCAACATATTGACCATATATCTTTTGTATATTCAAAGTGAGACTAAAAGTCTTTCTACATTGTCCAGCAAGTTTTTATTCAAAAGATTATTAGAATCATTTTCCAAATTTTTTGCTATTGCTTACTATTTTACTTCTGCTGCAGTCTGTAAAATAAGTTTTTCATGGTCTCAGTCATTTCAGATTCCTTGAGGCTTGTTTTAATACTGCAGATTACCAAACCTGGACAATGTTCCATGTATCTGTAAGAAAAATTAGCTTTCCATGCCTATGTTATGGAAGAATGGTTTACAGAGGTCTAGTTGACTTGAAGTTTATTCAGGTTGAAGGTGTACTTGTTACCCTTCTGGCTAATTGTTTCACATATTACTGAACATTGAATATTGAAATCTACAAATTACAACAGGATGGCCTTAGTGACAAGAGAGAGCCGAGGTCTCCATTGGGCCTGGAGAGCATCCTGCTGGCACCAGGCTCTGGGACCCGGGGCAGAGGCAGGAGTGGTGACAGGAGGGAAATGGTCCAGCACCTGAGCAGGAGGTGGGGTGGCTTGCCAGGGAGCCTCTTGGAGGCTGCTTCTCCACAAACTTCTCCTATTCCCAGAGCACTTTGGAGGGAGCCAGCTCACCCAGAGGCCACTGTGGAGTAGGTACAGACCTTCCTGCTGAGCCTCGCTGAGCCCCTTGGGCCCTGCAGCAGGTGCAGTGACCTGAACCCAGCCACCCAGGTATCCACCATCCTCAGTGTTTTGCTGGTGATCTGGAAGGGGAAGCTTCCACCAAGGATGGAAATCATAGCTGCTGAGCATCTGATGTACTATTTAGGTATTTACATGCTTGAGGAAAAGTCAAAAGAAATTTCAGAAATTCAGCATTTAACTGATAAAGAAAACTCCAGTGATGCCATGGGATCCCATGCAAAATGCAAACAGTCCTGGATGGGAATGTGAAGGTTACTGGCATCCAGTGTTGAGTATAAGCAAGAGTGTGTAGTGTTTCGCCTGTTCCACATTCCTTTCTACCAGGGGTGGCTGATGGATCCTCAGAGTGATGACCTGGTGAAGGCTCTGGGAACTACAGTACAATCAGCTGATAGAGAAGATCAGCTTCTGCAGTCAAACAGCAACCAGATGGTTATGAAGACTTTGGAACTGTGCAGTTTCTAAATAATGCAGGCACACAACAGGCAGACCATGGGTTGTTAGAACTAACTTCAAATCTTCCTAAAGGAGAATGCCATGTGTTTTTTCCAAAGAATCATTTTATCATCATGACCAAATACAAGGGTCAACTGTATTTGTTGGTCACCCACAAGGAGTTTCTGACTGAAGAGAAAGTGGTTTGTCAAATCCTATACAATGCAGATGGTGATTTGGTGACTCAGAATTTCCTCTGAGGCCTCCTTCAGATCTTAAAACTGTATACAAGGATGAGAATGAAAATTTGATTTCATTTAGGCAAAAACATAAAGATTTATATTTCTTCTCCAATGGCAAAAATGTTCATAACCCTAATACTTCTAACCTATCCACTTGAGATCTTAATGACTTGGTAATGTTGTGAAATTTTGAAGAATACTGAAATGTTCACATAAGTAGGCTGGGCTCTAGTGACTATTAATGTGGTAAATGGGTTTAGCAGGAAACCACAGAGGCTACCAGGCCTTGTAAATGTGTGAAGGGAGAAAAGCAGATAGTTGACTGTCTGCCTTCTTCTAGAATTTTGTTCTGTACCTTAAATTTTCAATCATATTTTTAACTAGATGATTAAGTGTAACTATGAAAGCCCACAAAAAGGCACATTTCTAAGAGTAATTTAGTAACCTGAGAGTTCACTAAAAGACAATGAAAATCTGAGCATGGAAGCCAGTTTGGAAGAATTAACGTAAAAGCAGTCAGATTTTTTTAAATTATGAGGACCAAATAACTCTTAAAACATCATATGGTATTTATAGGATTCAAAAAGAATATTTAAGTTTACTATGAGGCAACACACATTTTCCAGTATTTCTAAATACAGTTCTATAAAATATCCTTAATAGTGCTTCAATATTATATATATATATATATATATATATATATATAAAAGACTGTTGCTAATCTAGTTACTAGTGTGCTTTATATTCTAAGCTTCAGGAAACTTTGTTAATTTAAGGACATAATAATGTGATCTGACTTCTGGTGGTCTGGGTTGACATAAAGATTACCAAAACCATGGTCTAGCTCTTTTAACTCTATGCTATTAATTTTTTCTGTGCTTTAAACCCAGTTATGAGTCTGTATGTAAAAAATAATGTTTTACTTATACATGGTGTTACTCTAAGGAAAAGCAAATCTAAGGTCAAACTGAATGTTTTATACCTTTCTATTTTACATGTCAAATTATGTCACATAATTTGTTATTTGTTCAAATTTCTTCTGTTAGTATGATAAATCATCAGAGCACCTGTTTAGCATGTAAAAGTTAGATGCAATATATTCACCACAGGATAGCTAAGATAGTTATACAGCTAGTTTCTCTAAGTTCACTGAAAAGAAAGTTTTGTGCTGGGACAAGAAATGAAGATAAAAATTTGCAAAATATTAACTATTGTAACTTTCCTACTAAACTATTTTGAAATTGTTTTATTGTTACTTTTATTTTCTTTTAAAATAAAAAAAGCCAAAAAAAGTTGGACACAAAGTATTTGGTGAGTCTCTTATTATAGCATAGAGTCTGTGTTAGTAAAACAATCCAACAGTAAGGTATAACCCTTAGTGCAAGGAGTTGCCCGAACTCCACTTTACTCTGCACAGAGCCCATCATTTGTAAGATGAAACTGGAGCCTCAAGCTTTGTTCTTCCCACAAGTAGTAGTGTACTGCATTATACCACAATAATAAAAAACATGGTTTACCTTGAATAAAGCACATTTGATGCATACTTTTTCAGAATTGTACCCTTACTACTTTCTTTTTAAAAATATATGTGATGCTGTTCTTTTGTTATTTTCTGTATTTATTACAAGATAATTCAGCATTCCTTCTAGAAAAAATACAAACAAAAAAATTCAAGGACTGGAGATTTAGATTAGTGGTATAAGCACCTGCCTAACAAATACAAGGTTGTGAGTTTGATCCCCCATACCAAAAAAAAAAAAAAAAAAAAGGCAGCAGAGGTGCTGTCAAATAAATAGATGTCAATGCATAGTCGAGAGAAAAAAAATTAAAATGCACTGTTTGTTAATTCAGCCTTTTTCTATGTAATATTTGCAAGGCAGACTATTACATCCCTAGAATTCAATTTGCTATATGAAGAATAATAATGATAAGATGTTTGTTTTGCTTACTGTGGCAGAAAATTGAATATTCAATTCTATTAAAAAGTATCATATTGCTCTGCTTTACTCACGATAGCCAAACACTAAAAGCAGCATGAAGTACAGTAACATGTAAATGGATAAACAAAGTGAAGCATATTCAATAGTGGAATTGGATCCAAACTATAAAGGAGATGAGATCCTGGCACATGTAAGGACATGCAGGAATTTTAAAGGCAATATGTTGAGGGAGTAAGAAAGTGTTTCACTTTTTGTGGCATGTCACTTATATCAAAAAAAATCACAATAGCACAACTTATACTAGCAAAAGAGAACTTCAAGAACTGTTTCAGCAAGTGATAAGAATGAGAGATGAGTGTGCTTTAAGTGAGGGGGAGTGTTTTGAGGAAGATTCACTGTAATGTGATTTTTACTGTAATTATTTTCAAAATTTAAACATTCACCTTATAGTTTCATTATACCATATAAACAGATGTATACATTATATAGATATATAGTTATATAGATATATATTACATGGATGAATATATTATATAGAGCCAGTTATGAGTCTATATATAAAAAGTAATTTTTTATTTATACATGGTGTCACTCTAAGGAGTATATGTATAGACATGTGTTACTCTAAGGAGTATACACTATATATACATATAGGTATGTATATATAGAGAGAGCGCTTATATATATTACATATATGGTAAACCTCTCAGATTTAGATGCGTTTAGGTCTCATATTATTTTTTATTGTTTTGTTGCTATTTTGAAGTGTTACAGAAAGTGTAAGAATTTAGAACTGTCACACCATCTCTACCATCAAAGGTCAGTATTTGTCTTTGGTCCTCATTCTGCACAGAGTGCTATAACAAATTAATCCATACGGTGTGGATTAAAGATAGTTCAGAAGCCTAGGAAGTCCAAACTCCATCTGTGCAGAGGAGGTTTCATTTTGAGATCTTCTCCTGCACGGCAGCTGTCTGCCGTGTTGTGCATTCCCACATCCTCCCCTAGGGGCACACATGGGGTGTGAACTGGAGAGGAGAGCTGTGGTGTCTCCTTATCCCCTTATAAGGGCACCAGCCTAACCAGAGGAGAGCCCCATGAGGATGAGCTATTTAGTCTTTATGCCATCCTCCCAGTCCTATCTCCAAATCAAGTTACAGTGATGAGACAAGCTTCAACATGTGAGCTTGATGAAAAGCCTATCCATTTACGTTTTCAAAACCGTTGACTATGTAAATATAGTAACATTGGAGATAACTAAAGTATGAAGGAAGAAGTTTATTTGGGTTCACAGATTTCTTGGTCTTGTTCCATGATTGGTTGTTCCTGTTACTTACCACATATTGAGGCACTAAGGAAGCCACACTGGCCAGAGAAACACAGTGGTATCTTACCGAGAATCAATGATCACTAAGAACAGGAAGAAAAGGGCATACACACTAGGTATTGGGGCAGTTATATGCAGGGACACTGAATTGTCCTGACTGGTGTGATCCAGGGGTAGAGAAAAAAAACCACTACAGCAATGTCAGAGTGAGCATTCTTCTACCTCTCTCCAAAACGCTGCTACTTCTGTGGCCTATGCCATCCTGCCTACCGCGTCCAAAATTAATGCCAAGAGCTTGGAATTTCCTCCTTCCCAATTCCAACAAAAAGTACTGTGCCCAGCACTCATTTAAGATTTTTTTCATTGGCCTTTAAACATTGCTGGTGCACAGATAGACAGACCCTTCCTCACTGAGGTTTAAATACCATTTAATTTTCAGGTTTGATAGAAATCGCTTTGGGGCAAGCCAAAACCGCAGGAGAAGACAGGATCGGAAAGTGCTCCACAATGCACTCATCTAGAAGAGAGAAAAGAGCAGTTAAGGGGCTGCAGGGGTTGAGCAGAGGGAAGGAGGTAAAGATGAGAAGATGAAGTGTTTGATCAGTCCTGCTGTGCTCACCCATCTTCCAAAACAATTGCAGTTGTTCCAATCATAACATCCTGAAAAACACACCTGGATAGTCATGCCCACAGGACAGAAGCTGAATTTCCCTTCATCGTTCAGAGGTGATGAGAAACAGGCCCATGGGACAGTCTGGTCTACTCAGCTTCCACTTGTTTGTGTGTAAGAGAACAGATTTTCAGAGGGGAAGCAACACAAGCAGCTTCACCCTTCACACAGTGCGCTGGAGGTCAGTCTGCCACAACTGCTGTGAGACATTTCAGAGCTAAAGGCTCGGAGCACTCTGGCCCAAATTCTGAGAACCAAGAAGAGTCGGTACTTTTGAGTATTTGCTGTGTGATTATACTGGCTGTGTTTCATTTTGTGTTGCTTTCCTCTTGTCTTTTTCTTCAACTAGTTTTTAAGAGGATGCTTATACATTTGAACTGGAGAATAAGAATTGATTTAGTTTTTATATTAGATAGCATTTGGCTTGGTTTTTCAGATTAACCCCTATCAAATAGTATGTAGGGACAATTCAAATGCAAGGTTTGTATGTATCAGCAGTTTCATTAGTACCCTCCATTACAGCTCACCTCAGTTTACAACTGTGTTTTCTTCTTCCTTCATCCTCTTCCTCCTTCCTCCATTTACTCTCTCAAATGTACCCCCTCCCTTCCCTCTAATCCAAATATGAAATGAATTTCATGAAAATCCCAGCTGTCTTTTTCTTTGATGTGTTGCATCTGTTTCCTTATTCTCACTTTTCTGAACTATTTTCTTCCTCTATTTCTTACTTTCTCCTTCACTCATTCTCTACATCCCCACCCACTTGCTATCAGTACAATCCCTTTGTTTTTCTGGGTCACACAAAAACATGTGAAATAGTCAAACAAGTTTTAAATTTTGTGAAGGATGTGTAGTTGCCTGTGTAGATGCTACAGTCGTCAGTTGTTACTTTCTCCTAGCAACACAGAATCGGAGTGAGCCTATTTTGTCTAGTAGCTTAAAAGGTATGTGAACACCAAAGTTTGAACAAAGACAAGATCAAATCGTACACCAAGTAAAGAGATCTCTCCAGTTCTGATAGATTTTCACACTAAATGACCTTCAGCCCTCAGTATAAAAAAAGTAGCAACATGAGAAAACAAAACAACTAAATGCCTTCAAAAATTCTTAACTTTAAAAGCTGGACTAACAGACATTAAAAGGGCAGAATTTATTATAGGGAAATAATTCAAAACCTAAATGAATAAAATAAGAGATCAAGGCTGGAAAAAACATTTCACAGGTTGTTAACTCATACAAGATGTAAACTATTTAAGAATTTTAAATGTTCAATATGTTAAAAAAGACAAAAAAAAAGGCTTATTGAATTTAGCAAGACAATGTAAGATATGAATCTCCTTTCAATAAAGAATTTTTATACAAAGAAGTTGGGTAGAAACCAGAATATAAAGAAGTCAGTTTAAAGTGAGAGACTGGTATGACCTATGTGAGGAAACAGTTCTATACTTGAAGAAAAGGTGGAAATCATGGACCATGTATTCATTTATCACTAACAATAAGACATCATGGAACCTGGGAACAACAGCTGGTAGGTGGCACATGAAAATAACCTAAGAATTATAGGAGTAAAGAAAAAAATTAAACATGACTCAAAATTATAAAAAATATATTCAGAGAAATTGTAGCAGAAAAATTTCCAAATCTAGACAAAAATATTCATTCATTTTTCAGTAAATGAGGCATATAAGGCCCCCAAATAACCAACAGCAAAAAATAGCCCTTCACGACTCATCAGTCATAGTTCCAGAAATTGAGAACAAAGCAAATGCTGAGTCAGCACTACTGACACTGCCTCCCATGCAGATCCACACCCTGAGCCAGGGAGGAGGCTGGGACCATGGCTCCACTCTCAGCCAGGACAGTCCTACTCCTGGGTCTCCACAGAATAGGGCAACAGAGGTGACAACCAGTAGACTGACTTGATCAGAGACAGGAACAACAGCCAGAAAGAGAGTATTGCCTTAGGGATTAAACCACAACCTAACATAGAGATCAGGTGAGAGACAGACTTAGGAACTATACATGAAAATGAGGAGAACTAGGGAGGGCTCTCCCGGGATTCATAGAACTAATAAGGAAATGCAACCGAGTGGCAGGTATGAAATTAACAGATACAAACCAATAGCAGTGCTGTCCACCAGCAATGACTTGAACTTCAAGAAAAATTATGTGATAGAGAACTGACTTCTATGGTCCCAAATACTGAAATATGAGTCTATGCATTATAACTTATAGTTCCACTCTTACCTTGGCTAATACAATCTGTTAGAACCTGAAAGAGCTGTATCATTTACACACTATACCATGGTAAAGGGATCTAGGCAGAGGATCACAACAGAGATTGGGCCAGGGGCAGAAATAAACAGCCCTAAAATGGCGTTGCTGCTGATGTTTACCTCAGGCAAAGGCACTGCACAAGCTGTTAGGAAATAGCAAAAATAGAAAGCAACAGTTGATTAGGCACTATGAGATGACTTCTAAAATTTTGCTGGTAAGTTTTTAAAGCTACCCAAAAATTTTCAGAAAAGGAGTAGAAAGTTGAGAATGAGGTTAACAGGAACCCCAAATCCAAAGCACAGCAAGGAATATATATATATTTTATTTCCCTTATTCTACAATATTATGAGTTTTGGAAGAGACACTTCTGCAATTTGTACTTATTTTCAACACTTTAAAATTTTATGCAAGTTTTCTGAAAGTGGAATGCATGACAAAGAAAGGCAGGGTAAATCCACGAGTCTAAGGCATGAGAAAGGCAAGATAAAGAGACAGGTATTAGAGATAAGAGCTAACTTTCCAAGCTGCTATATCTTTGTAGTAAAAGGTTTAACTGATCCACAGGTTATCAGCCTTGAAGAAGAAGACAAGATTTTTTATATATCTCAGAGTATCTTTTTCTAAAATAATTTCCAGTGAAATTCATAATCTTAAAAATACGATTTTATGTTTCCATGCATATGTAGATTTCCAGTGATTGTGAAAAAATAAGTCCTTTATATCATGAAAATGATATATAATTGGAGGCAAGTATAACCATTCATAATGTTCAATGGTTTTAATTAGTAGTAGTGTCAACTTTTAACTCCCAGAGCCATATACTGGAAGCAATATTTTCCCTTCCATATTAACTATACTAATTAATGACATTATTACTTGAATTATATTGGAATTCTAACATACAACACTGATACAAAGGTCAATGGGAAAAACCAAGCAAAAGTTGCTCTAATCCATGCTCATACAAAAATCCAGACATCAAAAAAAAAAAAAATCCAGACATCAGCACACACATTCTCTCACACACAAATTACACTTTTACCATGTTGATGCTATTTTCCTAATAGAAAAATTGCGATAAATGTAATGCTTGATGGAACCTGTGACCTGGAATATGAAGTGTGATGAAAATTTATTTGAATACTCATATTATTCAGTGTTAGCTTACAGTACATCAGGTCATTTCAGCATAAGCACATCGAATCCCAGAATTTAAGAACAAATGATGTGACAGCACGCAAGAGGCCACAAGAGGGCGATATGACTCCAGAAATAAAACTCAAACTCCTAACAATTACAGAACAGTGTTAGTGACTTAGCCTCCTCATTATTTCTTGTTTGTTCAAGTAAATGGCTCTTTAAATATTCACCGGATATATTATATAGTCAATAAACATTTATTCACTCAATGAAGAAGTCCTCAAAATCAGGGTTATGTGGAGGTGAAAACACTGGATCACATAAATTTCTTGGATCTGAAAAGTTTAGATTTCCTACTTCTTGTCCCCTCACACTGATCTGCACTGCCGCACAACTAAGCAGGGGTCGGGGAAGACAGTGGACCCATTTCACACTTGAGCCTCTGGTGAGTTTTTGGGGAAAGAGACCTTGCTCTCCACTGCAGGGCTCTGCATTCAGTGTTATTTTGCTTCCTTGTTACTGGGCAGAAAAAGCGCAGCTCCTTACTGAGGCCTTCCTTGGCCGCCCTAGTCAAAGATTCAGTTCCCAGATGCTAAGAATCTCCTATCTGCTTCTTCTGCTTTATTTTTCTCCATATCATTTTTTACTTTTAATGTACTGTTCAGTTTATATAATTACTTGATTTTTTGTTTCTTCACCCATGAGAAAATTTTCATACTGAAGACAGAAGAATATTGTTTCCTTTGTCACTTCTATATATCCAGGGTGTAGACTAGTAACAAGGACAAAAGTAATTATTAGGTGAGCAATTCTCACCACCATGTGTACATTGGAGTGGATCAGAATCTATTTTATAATCCTTTTCCATGTCCTTAGTAGGCCAGTAACTGGTCTCTCTCTTTCTGTCTCTGTCTGTCTCTCTCCCTTCCTCTCTGTCTCTCTCTCTCTCCCTTCATCTCTTTCTCTCTCTCTCTCCTTTTCCTAATATATGGAGATAGTTGCCATTTACCATTCTTAGTAGTAACTTAAAAGTCATTTTTACCATGGTAAACCATATAGCTATACTCAGGTACAGTGGCCAGGCTTTGTAATCCCAGCACTGGGGTGAGGCTGAGACATGAGAATCTCTTGAGTTCCAGGGTAGACTGGGAAATAAAATGAGATCCTGCCTAAAGTAAGAAGAGATGAGAATAGGAGAAGGGAGATCAGAGAGGGGAAGAGGATGGGAGGGGAGAAGAGAGAAGAGAAAAAAGGAAGAAAGACAGAAAGAAAAAAGAATAAGGAAAGAAGGAAGAAAGAAAAACAGGAAGAAAAACAGAAGAAAGAAATAAAAAAATCAATAAAGCAGAGTTGTTTTAAGAACTTGGATCACACAATGAATGGAGGCTGAATAGTCTCATGATCTGCCATTTGTGAACCAGATACCCAAAAATTATGGGTATAATTCAATCTGAGTTCAAAAGCCAGAGTGTCTGACGGTGTTGAGGCTGATAAGGGAATGAAAAAAATGGTTTCCATATCCAGAGATATCAGTAAGGCAGTAAAAAAACCAATTTCCTTTCCTTCACCTTCTTTTCTATCACTGCCCTCTGAAAATTGTATGAAGCCCACCCATGCTGGGCAAACCAACCTGACTTACTGAGTCTATTGATTCAAATGTGAATCCCATAGTGACATGTCCACACAGACACACCCAGATAGCAAAGTGACTCATACAATTAATTAATCAATCAATTATCCTGTTTTCAGTGCTGAGAATTGAACCTAGGGCCTTGCACATACGAGACAAGTGCTCTACCACTAAGCTACATTCCCAACCCTACATTTAATTCTCATGCCGAGTTTGTACTTCTATTCTGTAATGCCACCATTTACCTTCCCCATGTTTTGGATATTATTAACATCTTGAAAAGTCCCTCTCTTCTTTTTTTCCTTGCATACTTCTGGTATATTGTGCAAGTGACATTTTTTACCATTAAATCAAAACACAAAGCCTGTCAGCTACACAGGAAGTAGACATAGGAGGATCATTTAAGTTTGAGATTTTTATGCAACATGGAAGGATAATTTCTCAATTAATAAAGTAGTTAAATCAGTGTATATGTCATTTGTCTAAATTTATGGAATTGCTAATTTTGGTGTGATTAAACTTCAGTCTTCATAAAGGCTTCAAGTCTCCACAACATCCAACCACTTCAAAATCTCCTTTCTTTCTCTTCTTTCAAGATTCATTGATGATTCTTACGTGAAACAATTATTAAAACCTCAAGTTGATATAAATTCATGATTTTCTATTTCTGCCATTCTTTGCATATTTATTAGTTGACATTCTTCTTATAAAGAAAACCTCCCTTTTTATTTCCTCTATATGTTAATAATCAGACTCATAAATTCAACTTTTAATTTTTTTATAATTTGTTACTGGGTTTTTACACTTAAATCTGACCAGTACAACTTTCACTTTTATTCTCCCTCCTTTTACATACTTCTATCTTTGAACAACGACTCTCTTTCTGACATTAAAAAAAATTAAAAATAGATGAAGCAGGCTCTTTGTACCACACTCTGTCAGTCTTAGAATCAGTCCCTTCCACAAAATCCCCCCTTTGTTTTAATGAGAAATGGTACATTTGCCCAGTATATACAGACTGTATGTTCTGTTGCATAAATATATCACTTTTTTCTTTAATCTTAAGGGCTTTGCATATTAGTTACTTATCTTTGGAATATATTGCAAATGTATTTTTCTTATTTTCACTTTGTCTTTTTTCACTTCTTACAGTGTTTTTATATCATGTAGCACCTGAAGGTTAGATTCCCGATAGTCGTATTTGAGTTCTCCAAGAGGTTATATAATAGTTAAACCTATTTTCCTTATATTTGTAAAGTCATTCTATTGTGTATCTATTTGAAAATTATTTCAATTTTTGACACAATTACAGTATTTTTCTAGTTAAATATTCCAATTTCATGTACTTAAAATAATAGTCTTTTTTATTGTCCTAGGAGACATATTCTTAGGTATTTATATCATTTTTGAAGTTTTCTTTATTCCATTGATGTGCGTGTATATTTTGATGTACTATGACACTACTTTTTCCAGGTTAATTATATATAATTGAAAATTTAAAATTATACACATTTGAGATGTACAATATATCTTAGCACATATGTAAATTGTGAAGTGATTCCCATAATCAAGCCAATTCACTTTATCTTACACAGATGCATTTTCAAGAAAAAATAAAGATCTCTTAGCAAATTTTAACTATAATTTATTATTAAATATAGTCATCAGACTGTACATTAGATGTTCAAAACTGATTCATCTTAAAACTTCAACCGTACAGTTTCAACATCTACCCCTCCCCTCTCTCTCAACGACCTCCCTTTCTATTCTGTTTCTCTGAGTTTGACCTCATACAGCATTTGCCTTTCTTCAAGTATTTTTAAAGAATGAGACATCAGTGTTATTCATTACCTGCAAGAACTTTTTTGCTGATGTCACATTTTATTGCAGGATGTTACTGTATTTCCCAGTATATTTCTTACAATATTAACTTTAGATTCAGCTGTTTTGTTCAAGGAAAACAAACAACTTGTGCTTGTTTCATTTTTATTTTTCATGTTAAATTTCTTTTATCTTGTAGAGGATTGACATTAACTAGGGCTATCACTCTATTAATAATGACTTGCAGTAGTGTGCTGAAGTTTGTCTCACATTGGTTTTTCATATGTCTTGTACTTTTATCTAGATAATTACTGTTTTTTGTGGTATTGCAAGTGAAATCTTCCACTATTTATAACTGCTTATTTCATGTTTACACAACGATCTGGGAAGTTAATATTGTATTCCATTTTCTTGATGAATATTTTTACTGCTTGCTTTAGTTTTGCTAATAATTCATTTGGATTTTCCAGGCATATTAGATACAATATGCCCCTAGGATAGCTCTGTATCTTTCTTCCAATTGTTATCTTTCCAGGTATTTGCTTTTTTCAAAAATTGCATTGGCCTGTATTACTACAACAGTATTAAAAAATAATGGAAGCAATGAGATTTTTTGCTTTCATGACATTAATGTTAAATTTTTAGTGCTTCCACAATAAGTTAGATCATGGCTTTAGAAAGCCAGTTCATACTTTAATGGGCATTTTTGTTAGGCATAAGCATTGATTTTTGTCAAGGGATTTGAGTACTGGAGACATTTATGGAGATAATCACATAATTTTCCCTTCCAATAAAGAATATGAAACAATTGAAAAAATCTTGATGATGAATACTATTTATAATTAAATTCCAAAGTAGAAGAGAAAATGAGTACAAAATATTGAAGAAATTGTAGAAAAGGGCTTTCACAAAGTAAGATAGATTAAGCACACTTGTAGGAAAACCAAAAAATCCTTGACAGGATTTAAAAGTGAATCATTGCTATTGTTACTGTGAAATTGCAAAATTTCAAAGAAATAGAGAAGTAAAAATGACAATGTCATTATTAGTCATACCATTGTGAGTTCACACAAGAAGAAATAATACTTTAATCTTGAAGAAACAAAGTTAAAAATATGACAATTATTGAGATTTGGTAAAGATGTGGACTAATAAAAACATATACACACAGCATTAAAAATTCAAATTGTTACAAATATAAGTAAAATATTTTAGAATTCCCCAAAAGGGACTATCACACACCACAGAAAATTCCTATAATATGTATTTCTAGAGAATATATACATGTATGTCCCAGAAGATTTTTATAATATTAGAATAAATATTGTTTACAAAAGGAAAAAATGAAAATAGTTCAAAACTTTTCAAGAGGAGAATTCACTAATTATTAATATATTCTTAAATAGTGAAATGCAGCCTACTGCAATAAAAAGTATAAAATACAAGGATAGGATATCATGTGTGTGCCCTTATTAGTGGGTTTAGGGAACTGAGATGTTACAGAAAATTGCATGCAGTATACTAAACATAAAATAGAAACATGACAAAATTCAATGATAGACATATTTTTTGGAGAAGGAATACAAATTAAAAACAGATTAAGGAAATTATTGACTCAAAATTTAGAATAAAGTCTCCCTTTAGAGAACTTCAGGAAGCACAATGTCCTTAGGAAAATATATATAGGGAAACTCACATATACTGATATTTCTGAAGCAAGGTGTTATATACTGAAAATTTTCTCAAGAACTCATGGACATTACTTACATTTCTCACATCACAGAAAATAAAATAAATACAGATGCTTTTTAGAAGACTGCTTTATGATAGGGAATTATCACTAGACAGGCACTGATTGCTGCATGTATGGCTACTGACAATGCATTTCAATTTGTGGACATTTGTTTAGAAATATGTATTTGACAAATAGTCACTTCAACATGTAGAAAAACTCCTGTCAAACAACTGAATTTCTGCCAGTTATTTGCATGTTTCTGAAACATCCTATTCTTTCTGCCTATTTCATACATTTTAGTGTTTATGTCATCAAGGCAGAAGCAAATATCTATATAATCTTTATATTTTCATATAAAAATTAATTACAGTTTATTATCAATGAATGTGTAGACACAAAACTATAATTTCATTTTTAATTGCTTAAATTTACATCTATGGAAATTACCTGTTGTAATCTATGCAAGTAAACTAAAGATCTGGAAAATGGATAAGCATACAACATTATGAATTATTTCACAACAGTATAATGATATCAGTTTCTCATGAATTTTATTTAAATTGATGGTCTAATGCAATATTTACCAAGATCCCTGCAGGAATGCTGAATACAGGCAAGGTCATACTAAAACATATCTGGTAGTAGCTAAAACAACTTTGAAAAAGAGAAAAGTCAGAGTATTCAGTCTATTTACTTTTAAAATATCACAAAGCAACCATATTCAACACATGGCATAGGCAGAGAGATAGACATAGATCACTTTAGTAGAACAGAGAATTCACAGATATGCATAGAAAACTTTTGACAAAAGTAATTTAATGGAGGAAAGCTTCACCAAATAGTTATGATTTAGACTTATAATGTCTTCTCAAGTTTGGTGGACATACATAATTTTTAAAAAATTGACTTCTGTTTAAACAAAAAGAAAATGATAAGAGTTAGACGGGAGTCATATTTTTGAGCACCCATGATGTTTTGAAATAAACCATTTTATTGAATCTTAATATAATCCATTGTTAGACTTGTTATATATTGTAAAAATTTGAGAAAGCTGTGACATGTTTAGCAGACACGCTGAAAATCAGTCAGTCAGCATTGGTATTGACCCTTTTTTGTTGACTGTAACTAGATCCCTCTCACCAAGACAGGGACATTTGTTTGAAGAACAACTGCCCTCATTTCTTTATTTCTACATTATTGTTCACTTCATATTAATCAAGTGACTTGAACTTTAATTCCTCTTTTGATGGAAGAAACTGGTTCAACTAAGTTTTTGCTTGAAGTGTTATTAGATCTCAGAAGAATCACATAACACTTGGGAAGAAATATACAACCCAGTAATCCAGCACTGGAAGACAGGATGGCAAAAATTTCCAAAGCCACCATGGTTTTCCCTTTAGTGCTCAGGTAGGAAGGTATAAAAGAGATCCACACACTGCAGAAGACCAGCATGCTAAATGTGATCATTCTGGCCTCATTGAATCTGTCTGGTAGTCTCCTGGCCAAAAAAGCAAGAACCAAGCTCAGAAATGCCAGAAATCCTAAACAGCCCAGAACACAGTAGAAGGCAACAGTAGACCCCTCATTACACTGAAGTATGATGTGGCCAAACTCTGATTGTGTGTCAGTGTCTGGAAAGGGAGGAGAGGTTATCAGCCAGACTGTGCAGATGCACACTTGAATGAGGGAGCAACTGCAGACTATAGCATTTGAAAAGCGGGTCACCATCCACATTTGTGTTGAGTTTCCTGGTTTGACAGATTTGAAGGCCACAACCACAATGAAAGTCTTGGCTAAAATGGCAGAAACAGCTATAGAAAATACAACTCCAAAGAATGTGTGTCTCAGAATGCAAGTAAGTGGACTGGGCAGACCAAGAAACATCAGGGAGCAAAAGAAACAGAGGATTAAAGAAATGAGGAGAATATAACTGAGGTTCCTGTTGTTTGCTCTCACAATGTATCTCAGTGTCGGATAAGAAGTCCTAAAATCAGAGCCGTGAGGACAGATAAACTATTGGCTGTAGAGGCCAAAGCACCTCCCAGAGTATCTTCATAGGACAAAAATGTCATAATTTTGGGGAGACACTGATTTCTCTCCATATTTGGATACTGGTCTTCAGGACACTTCACACATTGATCCATATCTGAAAGGGATTGGATTTACTGTGTTAGATCAGGACATTCTTGAGGGTATAAAAACAGTGCTTGACTCCTGGCACCAAAAAGAAGATATATATATATATAAAATATATAAAACATATAAAATATTTCATTATATATATATATATATATGAATATATAACTTGATCATATATAATGAAAACATTGATTCCTGGCACCAAAAAATAAATTATAAAAAATCAAAACAATATATCTTGAACTGAATTTTAATTTTGAAGAAAAAATTCAAGTCATATTCACTGGATCATATTAAAAAAGATGAATATATGGCTTTCTTTTTTTTTTTTAAATCGGTACTGGGGATTGAACTCACAACCACATGCTTGCAAGGCAGGTGCTTATGCCATTGAGCTAAATCCCCAGCCCCCAATGGCTTTCTTTATCATAGTGAAGTCATTGATTATACAATATAATCCACGTGAAATACAAAAACTCAATTTAATTGAACAATGAAAGAACATGAGAATCAGGAATTTGAAAACTGATGTTGGTGAAAACGATAGTTTGTGAAAACACATATTTGATTACTTACCAAGTTGGGAAGGATTCTGATAGTCAGAGATTTAATTGTTAGAATAAAAGGAATAAATATTTCTAGTTTTTAAAGAGTGTGAATAATATGTCATTATTTTAGTAACAGAAATTGATGCTTGAAGAAATAAATTTTATAGGACAATGTATTTCCTTATGTGAAAATGTACTAACTTGGGTTACTACAAAAATGTTACTGAAATTTTAATCAGAACCTATTAAAATATAAAATAATTTTGAACCTATCTTTTCATGTATTTTTATAGTTTTCTTTATTCAAGCGTTCAATTTTTTCACATAATTCCTTGAAAGAAATAGTATATACAAACATTTTGAAGAAATGTCAATACAAACCAGGTAAAAGTTATATTTTCTCCTTTAAGCTTTGACAACACTCACGGTGTGGCACTTGTGTATGAGCTATTGTTAATTAGAAAAATAATTCCATATTCTGCTAAAAGTGTATTTCCCAAAATTTTTGTAACAAGATTGAACAAATTTTCTACTCATTTATATGTTGTTAATCTACTTGCAGAGAAGTGATGTAACTCAGTTGATCATTAAGGATAATGAACTCTTTGTGATCATTATCAAACATAAATAAAACTGGCCATTACCTGCACTATTATCTCATTCCTTGTACATTCCTTTCAACACATGTGTATTGTTCAGCTTTCCCATCCCTAGGACTAAATATCTGACATACAAGTTATTTTGTTTCATACTCTCAGAGATTTCAACCCATGATTGACTGACTCCAAGAAAACATGTTATAGGAGCAGCACAGAGCAAACATGCTCACCTCATAGTTGCAGTCAAGCAAAGCAGAGGAACCAGACTAATGAGGAAGGTACCAAGGGAGGAGATTTAATACTCAAGGGAACATCTTCATAACTCACCCAAAGACACTCGGAATTGTAGTTTTCTAATCTAGGTGGCTCTCAACTTGAGAAAATTGACAATGCAGATTAACTAGTACTTTCCAACGCTTGTCATCTTCACACTCAAAGACATTTCTGTCAACTATATTTAATCTTCAAGTAAATACAAAGTCATAATTCCACCTATTAGGACACAATAATCCTGGCTACAACCCAAGATGTATTAATCTTATTCCCTAATAGTTCAATATTTTTTAAAGATTCAAATTTTCAAGGCCAACTCTTAGTGATAACACATAGAAAATTCAACCCGAGTTAAATATTCCCAGTATACAATTGTAAGGGGTAAACATTCCAATTCCTAAAAGAAAAACATAAGGAGCTAGAAAAAGATGAGACCACAGCAAGACTGAAACCAACCAGATCAAACATTAAATACTCTGACTCATGTGAATTATCCAAGCGATATAGTGATGAGACATTAGTTCCACAGTGCTTCAGGTGGGGGGATAGGATCCCTCCCTGATGGCCTAGCCCAGTAGTGGCAAACCTATAACATGTGTGCTGCACAAAACTGTTTATCACTGAAAGCTCTCAAAGGTTCACCATTATTGGTGAAGTCTCTTGCAGCTAACATGGCATTTGATCTGGAACCACTCATTCCCAGTGGTTTTTCTCATCAGGTGATCCATGTTCTTGGCCTCTTCAAATTTTATAGCCTCCCTGCTATTTTACATTCATTCCCACAGCTTCATGCAACCACCTGCTACGGATACAATGCTTGAGTTCACAGGCTTCCCTTCAAAGAGTAGTTTACCTAGTAACTTGCATGCCTCTTAATGCATATAAAACTTGCTAAGTGTGCTGGCAGCTGAAGAAGTAGGTAGGCCTCCTTCAGATATGGCTGTAGTGGCTTCTGAATCCAGACTCTAAATGAGCAAAGTGAAATGAATGCTAGGAAGCCAATTTCATCTGTGACCTTTCTCCAGCAGGAATTGGAAGGGCTCTTTTCACAAATGAAAATTTGACACTTTTGCACTCTGGAGCAGGCTGGGGTAGGGTTTTCGTGATTCCAGAGATACTTCAAGTCACTATTCTTCCTATTGCAGTATAAATTACTTGACTTTTTCTTTTTATTAATGCACATTTGCATTGTATAATGTTTACATTCATTTTAGAAAAATATTACGTATATAAAACATGTTGATCATTTTTGATTCTTGTACCCCCTATTTTTCTTCTCTCTCCTGCCCCTGATCCTCTTCTCTCAATGAACTATTCTACCTTTGTGTTTACAATCTCTCCTTTATTTTACTAATATTTTATTTCTCATATGAGAAACCATGCAATATTTAATTTTCTGTGTATGAATTATTTCACTTATTATCAAATCTCATCCATTTTTCCATAATGACATCATTTCATTGTTGTTTATGATTAACTTTATATCATGTGTATACACCATATTTTCTTTGTACAGATATACATTGATGGGCATTTAGGCTTTCTCCAGAGTTTAGATATTGAGAATTGGGCTGGTAGAAACACAGGTATTAATGCATCACTAAAGAAAAATGTCTTTAACTTTTTGGGGAATATACTCAAGATAAGAATACCTGGGTTAAGTGAAATTGCTAGTTTTTGTTTTCTCAGAAATCTCTAGAGCAATTTCCCTAGTGGTTATAGTGTTTTATGTTCCCACTAACACTGTAGAGCAGTTGCCTTTTATGTGCACCTTCAAAGCATTCATTGTTTTTGTTTTCTTCATACCCATTCTGACTGGGTTTAGACGGAAACTCAGTTATTTGTGTTTTTTTTCCATTTCTGTAATGGCTGTAGATGATAAACTTTTTTCAAATTCTTACAATACATTTGTTCTTTTGTGAGAAGAGTCTATTCAGATGAATTTGCCAATTTTTTGCTCAGATCATTCATTTCCAGGCATTACTTTTATTTAGTTCTTTATATAATACAATTAGTCTTCTATCAGAAGAGTAGCTCATAAAATTAACTTCCCACTCTAAAGAATGTCTTTTAACATTACAGGTGGCTAACTTTGCAATATGGAAGCTTTTTAATTTGATGTAATTTCATTTGTAATATTATTTTCTGCATTCTTGGGGTTCTGTTCAGAAAATCTTAGCCTGCACATATGTCTTCAAATATTTCTCATATGTTATCTTCCAGTGGTTTCAAATTTTCTACTTTTATATCTATCTCAGATCCATTTTTATTTTAGTGTTACTATTGATTGAAATATATGGACCTACTAATTTCATTAGGAATAACACCTCCATTGGCTTCAGCTTTACACTAGTTTATTTTTGGACAGCAGTTTAAAATTTTCAACTGTTCTTCTGTTTTTAACTCATGATTCTCATTATAAATCTATCTAAAAGCATTCAGTAGTTCCCACGTGACAGTGTGGATGTTTTCCTGCCTTGACATTTCTCTGATAGGTCAATTAGTTCACAGTTCTTAAATTCAACTTTCCCTGCATCTGGACAATACTCTTCTCAGATGAAGAAAGACAAATAGCAAATAAATTCATGAAGAAATGTTCAACATCACTGGTCATTCGAGAAATGCAAATTAAAACAATGCTGAGATTACATCTCACTTCAGAAAGAATGGTTGCCATCAAGAAATCAACCAATAACAAATGTTGACAAGGCTGTGGGGAAAAAAGAATCCTTCTCCACTGTTGGTGGAAGTGTAGACTGGTACAGACCCTGTGGAAATCAGTGTGGAGATACCTCAAAAAAAAAAAAAAAGCCAGAATTGGAGATCCCATTCAATCCAGCTATTCCACTTCTGGGTGTTTTCCCAGAAAAACTGAAAACATTATGTTAAAGAGATATATGTGCCTTCATGTTTATAGCAGCACAATTGGTAATAGCTAAATCTTGGAAACAGTCCAAATGCCCATCAACAGCAGAATGGATAAAAAAAGATGTGATATTTTTATATGATGCATTGTTACTCAACAGTAAAGAAGGATAAACTTGAGGATTTTATAGGGCAATGGATGCAACTTGAGACAATATCCAAAAGTTAAATAAATCAAACTCACATATGCAAATAGCATATTGTCTTCCTAGTGTTAAAAAAATCTGAAAGAGTAATAAGATACAAAATGTACAATACATATTTAGACAAAGAAAGGGAAAGAAAGTGCTCAAAATGGAAAAACAAATGGGATGGGGAAAGGAGAGAAGGAAAAGGGAAAAGATTATAGTTATATAGCTATACATATGTGTATGTATGGATGCATATTATTACACGATACATAGCTACATTACTAATCTGTTAGTTGATCCAAAAGAAAAGTTTGTGCTTTCATTGTTTGATTGTTTGATCATTTTTTCATGCCTAAATTTTATAACCTGAACAACTACTTCTAAGATAGCAATATGCAATATATTAATTAGTGTTAATTCCTTACTATTTTTTTAAAATTCTGTATCATTTCCTGCTTTTTTTCATTTTGCTTCTTTAAAGTAAAAAAAGTCACCTTTTGGAAAATCTGAAGACAAGGGCAAAATATATAGAAATGTTTAGTCAGAATGTAACATGTATGGCCCCTCGTTCATTGTCCAATGGAGTTACTGAAATCTCATGAGCCTGGCCTTACCAACTACATTCTTTTCAGCATTTGGTTCTGACCTCCAACCAGAACTCACCTGTCAAACTCTATACACAACATTCTAGTGCTTCTTTAACTCACTTCTCCAAACCTCTCCAAACACCTGCATTAAACCAGATCCATGTGGTTTGGAACCACATGGTCAAGTCATGGTCACAGCAATGAGCTCATTTTTTAATACTAATTTCCTATTTGATTCTTGTCCCTGATGTCCTGCTTTCCAGTTACAATGATATGAAGTTTCTCTTTACTTATACACTTCTAACATCATGTTGCTACCTTGGGGGCAGCCAACCATTGACTGAATCTTTGAAACCATGTCAAATTTGATCTTGCTTCCTTCTAGTTGTGGATCTTTTGTATTGTGGCTCAACAAATGGAAAGCTGCCCAAAATAATAAGCTGACATACTGAAGCTTCCAGGAAAAATAATACAAGAAATCTCACTTCAGTAAAGGGGGAAAAGGGTCAAATCATTAAACAGATTATTATAATGGAATTGGGCCAATGTAAAAATAAGCATATCAATAATGATAGGAAGTTAATGCAGGCAATAACACCCTTGACACTTCCATTTGATCTCTGGTAAGTACCCAAATCTTAATGTGTCTTAAACAACTGCTTCAAAACTGGAGTGTTTCCTTCAATGTTTCCCTCTTCTCTTACAATCAATAATGTAACACCATATATCTGGTTGCTTAAACTAAATTATGAGTCACTTCACTTAAGCTTATCATGCTTTCATGGCCCATATGAAGTCCAGAAGAAAATATTTATTCTTGAAATAATTACTTAAGGAGATTCTATGTTGAACTGTGAAAAGTATCTCAAGCATTGTGACACCAGGTTACCAGAAGAGTAGTGGTGTGCTTGTGCATAATACAGTGTTCCTAAGAGAAACTTTGATGTCATTGGTCTGGATTTTGTATTGTCTCTTATTACATGATCTTGGCATGTTGTGCAACCTCTCTGAAATTCAACTTACTCGTGAGTAAAATCTTGTTTATTTTTATATTTCTCAAAGTGTCAGTAAATACTTGTACATAGATTTTAGTTTCTGAGGAATTCTCAGTAATTTTTAGGCATAAGTAAGCAGTAGCAACAGTAAACCAATTGTTGAAAAGTACAAGCAGTAAGAGAACTGAATTCAATACACATAGGTGAAAACACAGAGCTGAGCCACACATGGTGGTCCACACCAATGTTCCCAGTAAAGCAGAAAGCTGACTAGGAAAGATTATCTGAGCCCAAGAGTTAGAAGCCAGAATGGATAACATAGTATCCAAAATAAATAAATAAATAAATATGCTGAAGTTAAGAAATTGGAATACTGGGAGTTAACTGTGTAAGCATATCTTCAGGTATTGTGGAGCCATGTCATATTGTTTTATCTCAACATTCAGAATAATTTTCAGAAATGTTTACCTGTTTTATTTGCAAATTCCCCATCTGGGCAGGGCATACAATAAAAGCAACAGAATAGTTTTCCTTCCACAGCAGTTTTCCTGAATCCAAGTGGGCAACCTGGGCTGCAACCAGCAGAGGGAGTCTGTGCAAGAGGTAGGAGAAAGGAAATCTGCTTCATAAACAAGATTCAGTTAGCAGCAGACAGGTAGGAAGTTTCAGCTGAACGTTTTTACACTGTAACAACTTATCAAAGAGATAATAAAACTGTGCTAAAATCTTTGAGGAGAATGCAAGTCATAAAGAGGGTTAAAGTAAGTAAATGTACCTATAACCATTAAATTCAAATGTTAAACACTGTGTCCAACTGTGAAGAATTTTATTCCCAAATACTTATCTCATTTCTCTCATCTAAGTCAGTCATTCTCATCACAAGCAGCGACACAAACCCTTTATGATCTTTCTAACCCAGACTATGGCCGAGTTCATTTGCCTTATCATATGGGCAACTATTTAATCATTATAAGGGGAGGCAATATGCTCAATTACTCAAAATGAAACAATAGTTTTAATGTTGATTCTGAGGCCAGGAAATTCAAACCATTGGCATTACAGTAAAGAACCAAATAAAGTGATATTTGTCTCATGAACTTTCAAATTTAGCTAAATTTTGTGTTCTTAACACATTTTGTTCTAAGGACAATCAGCATGGTACCTACCTAAGAGGGTCTTACCTCATTATGGTGCTCACCCCACATCATCAGTTTATCATTTAAGAAAAAGTGTGGAGCCTTGTGTGATTCAAAGATGAACTCTCCAACTTTCACTTGAACTTTAGTACCATTCAGCAAGGACTGGTAATTAAAGATGTCAAGCTTGGTTGCTGAAATTCTCTCACTGACAATTTTCTGTTTATAGTTACTTCTTTCAAGTTGGGAGTTTTGCAAGAGGGGATGGAGCTAAAATTGAAAAATAATTTTCAGAACTTTAGAAAACAAGACATGGAAGTAGAAATAAAACATTACTTCAATAGCCTTCTTTTCCTCTAATTATATGTTAGAACAAGATACTTTTATTGGGTTATCTTTATACTGGGATGAATATCTTCCAGATGTGAATATATATATATATATATATATATACACATATATACACACATACACATATATATATATATATATATATATATATATATATACTCTTCAGGATTGCTAAGTTAGACAAAAAACTTTGAACAGTTTAAGAAAACTTAAACTATATGAAACAGCCTTTCTAAACATATGACAGGAAAGTAGAAAAAATAGTAAGAGGAAAAATGGAAATTTCATAAATATGTGAAACTCAACATGTTCCTCACAGAAAATGGGTCTAAATGAAATTTAAAGAATATTAGAAAAAAATCTAGCTTTAAGGATAAATGTAAAGACAGCATGAAACTTAAGCAATAACACAAAACCATTTCCAAAAAATAAATTTGCAAAAAAAAAACCACATTAACAATGAGAAAAAAAAAACTCCTTTGAATGCTGTACTTCTAGGAACTAGAAAAAGTAATAAATATGAAGTTAGCAGAACACAAGTATCAGACCAGAAATAGATGATGTGAACACTGGAAAACAATGATAAATGAAATTGAGATGACTTTAAAAGGTGAAATAATAAGAATTTAGATATAAAACTTTGAAGAAATAGAGAAGACTAAAATTTATAAAACAAAAACTGAAAGAAAAATGTAAAAAGAAGTAAAAGGGGTTAAGATGTGTGTACATATACTAACTCCCCAATATGAATGTAACCATTATATACTGCAAACAAATAATAAAAAATAAAAAGTTACACAAATGTAAAGACATAATAGCTAATAAAACAAAAATACAATGAATTATAAGTACTACTATGAACAACTAAGTCATCAAAAATACAAAATCTAAGCACATCAGTAACAGCTGAAGCAATATGAACAAAAATCAAAAGTCTCCCAACAAAGAAAAGCCCAGGACCAAATGGCTTCATGAGTGAATTCTACAAATATTTACCAAATAATGATTAACAATGTTTCTCAAACTTTTCCAGAACATTTGAACTGAAAAGAAAATTCCCAAGTACATTTTATAAAGCCAGCATTATGCCCAAAAGCCAAAACATGGAAGCAGTTTGTGTCATTTAGTAAATGGATAGATTTTTTTGAAAATGTATATAAAAAGAAATAATGTTTAGTCTCAAAATAGAAGAAAATCCTAGGGTTTAAAAACATGAATCAAGAAACAGAAAGGACAATGCATGGCCCAATTCTAGGAAGACACAAGAATGAATTTTGGTTACCTGCCATGGATGAGGAGTTACATAGGTACCTGTATCAAGTGATTCTTCTTTCACTCTAAGTGAGAGTTCTTTGTGAAGAGACTTGGCAATGAAATACACAGCACCATAAACATTGTAACTTAGGGGTGAAGTATTCATACCCCAAACATGCAGAGTCCGAGTTTCCAGGCTTCCATTTTGTTCACATCGACTCAATGTCTTGATTCCATGTTGATCCAAATATGGAAATTCAAATAACGTAGACCACACATCCTGAATAAAGATATCATGAGGGTATTTTGCAGGCTGAACACTTCTGAGAAAATCTTTAAAACCAGGAATCTCTTCTGTGTGGAAAGAAAAAGATAATCCTCCTCCAAAATATGTGTAACTTAGACTTTGTTGAAAGGGCAATGTAGTTATATCCCAATCAGTAGTTGTGACCCAGATATTACCAAAGGGAGTATAGCAATGGATGTCATATACAAATCTTAGAAGAGAGAATGTGTCACCAAATGCAACACTGACGTTTGTAGTTGTGAATCTTTCAAAAAAAGAGTTGCCTGTTCAGAGTATCCTTAGCAGAAAACTCTGGAACCTTTTCTGCAAATGCAATGCACAGTCCTTTGCTGTTCATCTCTTGTGTCATGTCCTGGAGAAACATTTCTCCCCTGATGTCATCTGGAACCACAAAGCCAACCCAGACCCAGCCAAAATGCAGCATGAGTTGAACGAGGCCCCAATACAGAGCTGCAGTGTTCGTAGGAAACTGGTAAATAGACTGGAGCTGGTCACTGTCTCTGAGACTGCGGTCAAATGGACCATAGCTGATCTAAACAGAAAACATAGGTACTGCTCACACTAAATCAGGATATCTATTCCCTAATGATTTAATTCATCCTCTCTGTTTCATGTACTGTAATAAAACAATTGAGTAAATGACTAAGAAATAACAATTTATTATATATAATCAATCGCTAATATTCACTAGTTAGGTTACATATACTCCTTTCTTTATTGTTTCAAAAGACCCACAAAATGTGTTCTCCCTGAGCATTTGTAGAGTTTAGGGTTCTGTCATATTCAGCACAAAGTGACTGTTGACCTAATGCCAAATAGTGTGTTGGTGATATTTTTCAATTGGCAGAAACATTTAGAAAATGCTTATTCAGTAATATCTGTAATTACTCTGTGGCCAAAGCTCAAAACTGAATCTTGACTTGAAACTAAGTCTGTGAACTGGCATGCTAAAGGCATTCAAATGTAACCACTGTCACTGCAAAGTGATTTCATACAATAAAAATGTGAATGGTTGCAAAAATTGAAGGATAGTATGGTCCTGAAACTCTTGGACTTTAAAAAGCTCTTTAAAATTCTGTTAAAATGTTCCATATTATCAATTTTGTTTATACTGTAAACATTTAACAGTAAGCCCCATTTTGTCCTACTGATTGCATGTCTGAGGAACACAAAGAAATTTAGTTGTTTTATAATAAAACAAAATTGTCATGGTTGTTTAGTTGCAATATTGCAATCAGATCAGGCGGTGGGAATGGCAGTAGCTGGACCAGACCACTTGAATTCTGTGTTCAGAACCATTTCAAGTCTCGTGAATGGCAAATGGAAACGACTGAGTTGCCTTCAGCAGCAAGGATAGTGTGGGCTTAGGAGGATTTCACTTCCTTAAGCAACCCTGGTATCAGGGGTAGAGGGAAGATTTTCAATGTGCTAAGAGAGCTATTAACTAAGGAGATAGAATTTCTAAGAACAAACATGAGATTGAATGAAAGGGGACTTGAGAAAAAGAAGGATCAGCAGCATCTCCAAGCTAGAAGGGGAATGAGGAATGATGCAGGAAACACAAGCGTGTTTTAAATGGAGCAGAGGCTTCGAAGGGCTTGTTCTGCAGTGGAGCGAAGACTCACATCTGCTGAGCAGTGCAGTAGAGTGGCAGAGGGTGTCACTATTCACAGGGAGAGCTGGGGCATCTGTGGGCTGGGAAAGGTAGGAAGGACTGGAGCAGGACAGGAACTGCCTGCTAGGGCCCATACACTTAGGTCAGCAAGAGATGCACAACAGCATTTCCACCAGCAGAAAGCAATGTGGTGATGGGTCCTTTTACTGTGGTTGGTGTTTAAAATCATGGTGCTTAAAGTCAGACTAATAGGATTTGGGTTTGAAGGCAACAAACCTTCTGTTTTGAAAAATAATAATTAAATTCTATGGATACCTAGAAGAATACCTGGCATATTAGTAAGAATAATGCCATTTTATTTCCTAAAGGAATATGACAGCACATAGAACAACTACAAGTAGTCATGACAGGAAGTGGGAAACAGCCTGAAGAATGCCCCAGCAGGCCATTGTCTGTGAGAAAACAGAGCAAAAGAGTCTGGTGCCCTAAATTGGAAGAGAGCATAGAAAAACATGCAAGAAGAAATATGGGACAGTTAAACTTATGCTATCAACTGAGAAAGTGCTCAGAGAGGTAATAACTCTGAGAGATAAATGTTGCCATAAAAAACCACAGCTACCCAATTGTGCATCCATTCTGATGTCATTTTAGAGCAGGTGCAGTGTGCTGACTATGTTCAGAGAGTGAAGGAACAGCAGTCAACCTGTCACACAAACTTCTCCGTCTTTGTGAACTCTAAAGCTTAGTAGTTGAATGATTTCCCCTCAAAACATGCTACAACTTTTGTCAGCTTGTTTGTAACATTGCTGGTCACTTTGTACTAAAACTAAGGCTTCTTTAAATGTGCAATTTTAAGTGTTTGTGGAGCATAAGGACAGAGGAGC